>BLKR01002814.1:0-175834 GCA_011170035.1 Teleogryllus occipitalis
TGCACTAAACTTCTTCACATACAGAAGAAAAAAGTACAGTATTGCAATTAATATGACAAACAACTGTACAGATGTCTTAATATGTAAATGATAATTCCTAAATTACATACCACTGTTCGAAATTCCTTCGCATATTGAAGAAAAAATGTTACTGGATGTACTGAAAACATATGCATATTTTCCATTTTAACATTTTGAAACAAAGAAATGTGTAAATAGTCAAATTGAGAGTCCTAATGAACAGTTGCGCTACTACTTAGAGAATTATTCACATTTCTCACCTTTTTGCAGTATTATTTTCAAAGAGGCGAGTGAGTAATTCAGCAAGTCGATCGTCCCTCTGAGTAGCCGATTCAAAATTTTAGTAGACTGCCCATCTCTTGGCATTTGTAATGTGTTTTGACAATTGTGACACTCGTTTCGACAAACAATTCAGTTGTCACAAATTTCTGTAAAAGAAGACGTTGTTTAGATTGTATACGATATCTATATATTGTACATTGTACATTAATGTATATTCTATACTGTATATTATTATACTTTTTATTCTCTCAACCTACCTGAATTATTAAACACTTTCAAACTCGCAATGATTTCTTGTCACTTTGTCTACAACACGGACAAAGAGCAATGCATGAACATTGACATTCTTTACCACTTCAGTAGCGTCTTTCTTTCAAATGTTCACACAAGAACATTACATAACCTTATTCAAACTCCAATGAATTTCGTAATAATTCTGGACTTTGATGAAATCAGTAGATCTCAGACATCATCCTCTGGTGGCGCGCAGCTAAACTATTGGCATTGATGCACTAGCTAGGCTACAAATGTCCAGAAAAGTAATTATTTTGAAAATATATTACGGTTTATGTTTGTAAATCATAGCCTATAGTACTCCAGGCCTTTAAAGGATGCTAGCACTAAAGTTTCATCGGCATTGATCCAGTAGATTCAGATTCCCATCTCGATCAGGTTTTTCGTCCAGTTTCCCTGATCCATTGAGCAAATGCTGAGATGGCCCCTTGTTTTGCTTCTGGACGTACATGTAACTTCATTTTCTGTGCACGTCTTCTAGAATTCAGTGGGAAATACAATTACTCAAATTATCGTTTCCATGTTGTCGCGGCAGGAAGTATTATTCCGAAGGACAACATGGATAAGAACCCAAAATTTATTGCTTATTTATCCTTTAAAATAGCTTTTATTACATGGGAGCTTTTTTTTTCAAAATTCAAGTAGTATATGACTTAGTGTAGGGATCACAGAATTTTGAAAATGTGCACACAATTCACTTTTCCCCATTGCACGTCATATGCAGTTTTAACTGTTTTTTGACGTAAAATAAATAAATAAATAGATTACCGGGCTGTAAGACAACGCACTTCTGTCTTTATATATTAGTATAGATACAGATACGCCAAGTGGGCTGTCGCTACGAATATTTTATCCGAGTGGAAATGTTCCGTGACTACCACGTTATCAGTCGTGGCTGGTGAGACGTGGAGGGGCGGCAGCGAGAGGGGTGAGAGACGGTGGCGGAGAGTTGGAAAAGTTGCGCCGGAGTGATAGCAGGGGAGTGATAGTTAAGGAGATTTGGAGAGAGGAGCAGGTAGTCGGAAAATTTGCGCCGATTGGAGTGGCGCGGAGTGATAGAAGATTATTATTCGGTGAAGGCGAGCGGAAGAAGGAACTGGACGGAGAGAGTTAGTGATGAGCCGAGGGAATGTCGGCCAAACTGATAAGTACTGAACTGAGACTGCCTATGAAGCCTCATTTTGATAAGTTATGAAAATGATTGAACTACAGAACGGGTTGTGATCTCCTAGGCTGCGAACGGTGGTGGAGGAGGAGTGTCCTGAATCGAGAAGTGACTGCCAGGTTATTCAGAGTGTTAAGAATGATTTGAGTGTGTTTGTTGTAAATATCAGTTATTCTCCATTTTTTGTGTGTATTATTTTGTAATTGACTTCCTTGTTTTGGGGGTGGGGACAGGGAAGCCCTTCCATGTTCATTGACAGTTCACGACTAAAATACGTTTCTCCCTCGTCCTAGTGCGCAGGCCATTCCCTTTCTCGCAAATGTTATAATTTCTGATTGATCACTAACACTCTAGCACTGTATTTGCTTATTCTTTGGTTATTGATTCGTAATATTTTTTCTAATTTACTTTCTCACTCACGGAGATTGCTCACGTGTTCTTTCACTGTTTTTATTTAGCAATATATTATGTATTTTCCCCAATATCAATTATGTTGTCAAGCCCTTGTATTCTTATTATTTACTATTCGATAATTTTCTTCTCTTCTGGCACCTATTGTTGCTGCCGTCCTGTATATATATATATTTATTCGAATTTATCGTTTCTATTAATATACCCTTGTGATAAATTATCACAATATAGAGAAAGCTATGTAATGCTGCAGCGAAAATCGGCGATTACGCGACAGAATGTTTGGTAACTTAAACCAAAAAAGTGGACAATTCGTGATTCTATGGGAAGTAAACTACTTTCTCCAATACGTTGTGAAGTCAGAATTCACGATTTGTGGGTCCTTCATACCGGAAAATTGATGTACGGGAATACGTGTCCGTGTTTCTAAATGTGGAGAACGCTAGAAGAATTTTACGCGAATTGATATTCCCGTGTCGATCTGTCTGATGTTGCCGCTTAATTTTAAAACGGATATTTTAATTTTGGAGGATACTTTACATAAAGCCTGAATGATAATTTCAAAATTATCTTAAAAATTGGCACCAAATTTCTTTTTTCTGGTGGAGCAAAGTAGGCTTATAAAAATAATGCAGGTCCGATTTTCATTGAATTCTCTGAATTTTCGAAAATTGCAAACGTTTAATATATTTTCGGCGTTAAACTACAATATTGATAATATAGATTTTTTCGTGTTGTACAATAATTTTCAATTTAGTTATAAGTAAAAGAGTGTCATAATTGCAATTCATCAATAATACTTAATGGTGGCATTAATGGATATTACGAAATCCTTTCGAAAACTGAAAGATTAGCAGCAAATATATGAGTTCGTAAAAATAATTGATATCCAGTGGGATGAAACATTGTCGTATCAACGAGGGAAAGGAACTAGACGAAGGATGGTGACGGACGAACAAAAATTTTATAGAAAGTGAATGCAGCATACACACCAGCCTGCACCTATTCACTCATATTCAGACAAACATGGATAAACATTTTTATCTAACACCAGAATATAATAATATACAATACAATTATTACATTCCTAATACCTAAAACACTCGTTAGTATAAATAAATAAAAAAGTACAAAGGATAGCCAGAATCGCCTGTAGAAAGACGTTTTCGACTAGGGAAACAAACAAAAAATGAATACACTTCACTTCACTTCACTTCAGTGCACCGCATCTCACTTTACCTAAATATTAACTGTAAAATACTTTTAAACTGTAGACTACACATTATCGCACCTATCACTACACTTCACTTCACTACACGTTTTCACTCCATTGACTAATTTCCAAGGAATTTCGTTCTAATGAGAAGGAGTCTTTCTTGATGAGCAGGATTCTTGTTCCAATGAGCAGGATTCTTGTTCCAATGAGCAGGATTCTTGTTCCAAAGAGCAGGATTCTTGTTCTAATGAGCGGGATTCTTGTTCTAATAAACGGGATTCTTGTTCCAATGAGCAGGATTCTTATTCCAATGAGCATGATTTTTGTTCTAATGAGCGGGATTCTTGTTCTAATGAGCAGGATTCTTGTTCTAGATGAGCAGGATGGCACCTGGTGCCCTGACGCTGTGGCTGCTTGGGCTGCTGCTGTGGCTGAGTGGCTCTGTGGCCGAGGATCAGCCGCTGGACGAGATGGCGGCGCGCGAGTACCTCAACCAGTTGGACCACGACGTGGGCAGTATCGTCAACCGCGCCGTCAACGCGGACTGGGACTACGCCGCCAACCTCACCGAGACTAACCTCAAGCGCAAGGTGTGTATGTGTGTGTGTGTGTGTGTGTGTGTGTGTGTGTGTGTGTGTGAGAGAGAGAGAGAGAGAGAGAGAGAGAGAGAGAGAGAGAGAGAGAGAGAAAGATGGAGACCAAGAGCGAGATGGAGACGCAGACCGAGAGCGAGACAAATCATTTCGAAAAGCAGACGAGAATATGTATGCAAGTCATCATTGCAAATTTTAGTCATAGAATTATACAAGTATATAATTTTCCGTTAAAAAGGAAGTTTTAAAATGTACTTTTTCTTGTAGCTACGTAAAACATTGATATCATGCGAACATTCTCCCTTGTCAGTTTGAATAAATAAAATGGAGTAAAACGGCTTAAGCACATGTTCGCGACCGTTTATGAAGTTATTGTGAATTATTTCTACATGATACTGAACAAATGTGCCTACAATGTGGTTGGGCATCAATGATTGTCAAAAATATCAGCGGTTACGTGGCCTCGGGACATTAACAGATGTCAGTGATGTGCCTCTGACCGGGAGGTCCTAGAGTTGGAGTCCCAACACTGTCAGGAGTTTCGACACTAGCTACATAGCGAGGTCGAGTCCAGTCGCTATAGGAGAATTCTTGCGACTGGCAGCTGTGATCGGTAGTTTCTCTGATCAACACCAGGCAAATGCCGGAATTCCACCGTAACAAACCGACCCCAGACCGTGCGCGATCTTTTCTTTTTCGTTCTATTGTCATCTCTCATTGACACACACTTCCACTTCCATGCACGATACTACCATACACGTCGGGAGACCAATCGGGATCTTTGAGCTTGTCCCGGCTGGGGCGGTTCCGCTAGTGGGTGATACCTGAATGTGGTAAACCCCGCAGGCCGGCGTGCAAGTCGGTTCTGACTATCCAGGAGGAAAAGAAGAACGCCACCTCGGGTGATTGAACTTACTGACTATACTGACGGGACTAACGACCTTAGCTATGGACGCGAAATAATAACAAATCGCTCACATGACTGAACACGTGAGACACTTCATGCATACAATATGACAATTAAAACTATTAGAGTCTAGTATTATATTTCACAATGAAATATAACTATTTCAATGAACTTCTGTTTTGCGATTGATTTAGAGCACAATCTGTCGTGTACAGGGCATCAATACAATCAAACCATGCCGTCAACAACAAATACACTTATTTCCATATTCCATTAAATCGTGCATTAAGACCAAGCCGGTTCTTCATACATGAAAATGTTGTTCGTATAGAAGTAACCGTAACACTGCACTGTTCACTGTCAGTCTCCGTGTGTCGCTTGACAGTTGCCTGTACTTGGGTTTTTCTAACCTGGCCGACGACACGCTGTTACGGTGTCATCCAATCGACAGCTAAAACTTCATAACGGTGACGTCATTGTAGTGACGTTTAACCTCCCGATTGGGCGAAACCGTAACAGCTGATAAACTGTCATCGGCCAGGTTTCAGAAACCCAAGTATTATACGCGCACGTTTTCTTGAGCCCCGGAATACACACTCCCACTCCTTTGGCATCATCAGTTGAATAAGGTATAAATTATAGCAACGAGCGTTGTAGACAAAATTTGATAATCAGAAATGTTTGCTCCGATGTAATAAAAACTATTTTTAATCAAAAACCGAACTACAAATTTGATATAAAATTCCTTTTGTCAAAATAACCAAACTCCCCAGAGCTCTTGCAACTAGCAAACCGAGGGCTCAAGAAAACGTGCGCGGATGATATACTTCTCGCGCAACTTTTCTTGAACGATGGATCGAAGAATTGCTGGCGGAGTGGGGGTATTAGTTACAAAGTCGGCCACTAGAGTATTTACAGAAATGCCAACCTCTGGAAAATCAAATTCATTTCTGCTACGTGTGCGGTCAGGTCATTGCTCTGGGTGGACAACAGCAGGGACACTAGATAGGAGTTTTATGTGCCTCCCTTGAAGGAATGATTACCATTATCTAAACATATGGATGAGGAAGGTCCAGGTCCTTGAAGGGAGGCACCTAAAACTCCTATCTAGCTGAACAAAAGTTCAAACCAAAAGCTGAACAAAAGTTCTCAACTACGAAAGCAACTAGCTTTGACTAGCTTCTGTTTCGCGCCAACCACGTTTTAATGATTGGAATGTTATCATCAGTGCTCGCTGCGAGCTTTTGTTTTGAACTGTTTATTGCTGAAGGGAGGGGAAGCAAGTTCATCGTGCGAGTAGTAGCTCGCAAGTGGGCGGGCCACCTGGCGTTCTCTCCGTCCTCAGCTCCGGGACGGAGGGGAGGGAAATGCCGCCCCTCCCCCTCTAGTATAGAACGATTTTCCTAAGGATCAGCCAAAGTGACAGCTAGTGCTGGCAACATAACTGAAGGTTCAGTGGTCCTTGTGCCCTCGAGCCCATAAGACTCCCTTCCTGCTTTCGTTCGTTTGCAGTTGGCTAACTTGTAAATGGCTTCGACACTTCCTTTTGTTATGTCCTCGCCCGACAAAAATATAGTCCGCCGGGAGAAATAATTGAAATTAGGAAGTAAAAAATTATGTGCTCTTCTGTAAACATTCTTTTTTTGTAGACATTACATTAAATTAATTTATTGTGCGATAAATTTTATGTTTATTTTAAATCCGAAACTTGAATACGAGATGCGTACCGTTGCACGTGTTTCCGGCTTAAAATCATTTTCCTTTCTATTTACATTCGTGGCAGTTTTCTTTTACTGATTGTGAGAGCATGTTAAGAGATTTTTCACATACATAATTCAATTTAAATATTTCTCGGACTCTCGTACGTGCATATACCTCAGCGAAACTCAGACTTCTGCATAGGAATGTTTTCACAGGAGCCATTAGCACTTTACGAACTGGTTGAGCAGCTGTCACGGCGGAGGGATACTTCTCTGAACTAAATGTGATATTCACTTGCTACGCGAACTGTCACTTTGGCTCATCCTTAGGAAAATCCTTGTATACCCAGTGCTGTCACGCGCCACGCGCCATTGCGACTGGCGCGTCGACAGCATCGACGTCCACCGACCTTCCCTCGAGAGAATCTCTTGTGAACCTTGCAGCTGGAAGTGTCGGCGGAGTCAGCAGCCTTCCAGAAAGCGGCCTGGCACCGCACCATTCGCTACCCGTGGCAGAACTTCAGTGATGCCAACCTGCGCCGCCAGTTCAAGAAGTACTCGTTTCTGGGGGACGCCGCTCTGCCGCCGGAGAAATACGAAAAGGTGCCTAACGCCACCCGCAACCTGTTGTTTCATGCAGTGTTTTGCGCAGGCATTTTTAACAGGGATGTTACCAGAATGTTTAAGGGTGTCGTATAAATTTTTAGCGATTAATATAGTCCAGCAAGAACACTTCAAAGAAGTGTGATATATTTTTATAATATATATTTATAAAACTATATCACACTCCTTTGAAGTGTGATATATTTATAAATATGTTACACCTTCTTTATAAATATTTTTATAAATTTACGTGAATTAAATTGAAGTAAACTGACATATTTATGGTATATGAGGATGTAATTGGTTATTATATTTATGCTATAGGTGTAACAATGATATTGAAACCTCATATTTGCCAATTTTGTATAGTATTATTGGAATAATGCATTCATGATACAAAAAATTGATGAATTCAACATTTCAGTTTTTGAAATAGTCTCTTATATTATTTTTAGATTCCTAATGAAAACAAAACAATTGTGTGCAGTACTAGGCGAATCAAAAAGGTTTTGAAGAACTATGTCTCTTACGTACATTTTTAACACTTCTTTGAATTTGCGTTTCTAAGTCTTCCGTTTTTTAATCATCTGACTCACTTCCACGACATGTCGGGTCCTCGTCGTTTCTGGTAGGTAGTTCAAAAATTGAAGTGAGGTACCACATCCTCATGGAGATGACTGTGCAATACACTGCTTTCACAATTTGCTTTGCTTCTGGACATAAAAGCTTCACTATCTGTGCACGTTTTGCAGACCTGAGTACAGAATACAGTTACTCAAGTAATCGACCAGCTCAGGGCATCAACTGATCTCACTGTAGTGTCTCTGCGCCGTCTGTCCTAGGGTTCAAGGCCCTACAGTGGCAGGATTTTCGGCACTAGCTAGATAGGTCCAATTCAGTTGATGGGTGGAGGAGGGAGGAAAATTGCCGAAACACGGAGCTGATTTGCCTTTGAAAATATATTTCATTTCACGGGAGCAAATATTATCTTACCAATACTTGTGCAGTTCGTTTTGACCTGCCATTCAACATGTATATTCGTAAATCAATTTGTATATGAGGTCGTGTAGGGAACCCAGAACTCAAGATAACGTGCAGAAGAATATACTTCCTGACATATGCTTTGGCATATATCCTTGAAGATCCGCCCAACTTTTCCACCGGTAATATTAGTTATTTACGATTAAAGTGTCGTAAAGCATCTGATTACAATACGAGATTGGAAAATTGTCAAACGAGGCCGTTAGACCTACTTTGCTAACCGAGTATTGTAAATAGATGTTACGACACAAATATCGTGCAACGTTTTTCCCACTTTGTAAAAATTTGTTAAAATTAATGTGAAATTTCGTACTACTCCTTAAATTAGTATTCACATTTTTTCTCCCATAAGTGGCGACTCGGTTCTCGACAAGGAGAACAATTGAAACACACTTGGAGTATACTTCTCGACATGACTGAATATAGTTCTGATTTGGAAATAGATAAATCACCAAATGCTGCTTTGGAAAAATTGTTACCCATCAAATCAAGAAAGAAAAATGAGCGTGAGTATTTCATTTTGAAAGATTGGTGTGAAAAAAGTTCATTCCATATCGCAAAAAGATTTGATTGATAACTTTTCTGGCAAGTTAGCGAAGGAGAAACAAAGGCTTTGGCCCCACGACTCTATGTTAAAGAGTACAATGTACTTAATGACAACGTTAATATCAAATGTAAACGTAAGCCTCCGCGGCTGGAGTTCATGTCTTCTTGGCTGTCCGGGTGCGCCGCGTCGTTGGCTGAGAGGCTAAAGGCCCATTCACAATGCAATCACAAACATAAGCATAACACATAGACATAGACATTAACACAAGCGAAGAGTTGGCGTATTCACAATGTCGAACATAAACACAGGCAAAATAAAAGTTTCTATTGGCTATGAGACGCAGCACACGAATCGACACGAATAGTTCGCCTATCGACTTCGATACTCGATTTTGAGTTAACGAACTGTGATTGGCTCATTCCTTATGTCTGACATAAGCATAAGCACAGAAGCTTGAAGCTTGCAAGCTCTTAAGTTAACGTCTTACGTGTTATGCTTATGCGAACGCATTGTGAATGAGTCCACTTGTAGACGTAGTCCTAACTTTTATGTTAACGCCATGCTTATGCTTATGTTTGCATCGTGAATGGGCCTTAATGTTTCGCCTGTCATGTCGCAGGTTTCCTCAGGATAATGACACCGCGGTGCTGCGCGACCGGTATTATGCACCGGAGAGCCAAGAGAACATTGATATCAGTTTGTTTATTCCCTTATTAGCGTTTTTAAAGGGGGACAAGTGTAGGATACAAGAAGAAGAAGTCCAAAATATTTTCAAAAGAAAAGTCGCTGTCATCGTCAAATCGTCATATTTCCCTGCCGAAGGAGAGATTTTGCCTGCGCGTACGCCACGACGAAAAAATATGGGCGTCAGCCAGGCACGTGAGGTGAAATCCTCCCCTGCGGTTCTTCTTCTTCTTCTTCTTCTTCTTCTTCTTCTTCTTCTTCTTCTTCTTCTTCTTATTATTATTATTATTATTATTATTATTATTATTATTATTATTATTTTCTCATCTTATTGGCACATTTGAATGAATTGCACAGATGTACAAAATCAAAGCACAATACATCTATTTTTAAAAATAATTTATAATACATTGTTTCCCATGAATTTACGCACTATCCTTGTTGTTGAAATAACAACTGCCTTCTGCATGAGTTTGTACAGGTCTTCATTCAAACCCAGTTGCCTAAGGCCCCAAATCAGACTCCTAGGGATGACTCCGGTGCTTGAAACAATTATCGGGATAATGTTGACTCTTTTCGTATTCCACTGTTTCTCAACGGGTTCAACAAGATTTGCATATTTACTGATTTTTTCAGTGTATTTGCTTTGAATGTTGCCAGTATTTGGGACAGAAACATCAATAAGTATGACATGTTTCTCACACTTGTTAATCACAACCAAATCCGGTCTGTTGTGAATCACTGTCTGGTCTGTTAAGATAGTTCTATCCCAGTACAAGCGCCACTCTTCGTTCTTCAGAACACTCATAGGTTGGTACTTAATGTACGGTACCTTATCTTCAGTCAGAAGACGACATTTTTGAGCCAACGCTTGATGTAAAATTTTGGCCACCGAATCATGTCGCTGTTTATATTCCGTGCCTACTAAATGTGTACAACCCGAGGTAACATGATGAATTGATTCCACTGTTGGACAACCATAACGACATAACTCATTCTGCACATTCCTATCTCTAACAATTCGCTTCAAATAGTTACGTGTTGGAATAACTTGATCCTGAATAGCCAACATAAACCCTTCAGTTTCTGGAAAGATCTGTCCTGATATAAGCCAGTAGTTCGATGCTTTCAAATCGACATGTTCTTGGCTCATCTCATGTGGATGTCTTCCATGAAGAGCTTTGGCCATCCATAAATCTCTCTTTTGGCCGTCATTGCATGAGAAGTCCGCAACATCCTGTCTCGACAGCTCTATCGGAGTATAGCCATCTGCTTCACAAATTGCTTTATGTAGTTTTGATGTATTTGCCGCAGAGTGGAAATACAGTCTCATGTTCTTCACTTGCCGACAAAGGGTTTCCAATATCTGTGAGTCCTCTTCCACCCATATTTCTCGGAAGTGTTATACGTTCGACTGTAGATTTTGGATGGTGCATGTGTGCTTTCGTCATTAAAACTCTCATTTTCCGTTGTAAGTTCTCAATGTCAGTTTTGCTCCACTTAATAATGCCAAATGAGTAGTTTAAGACTGGGACACCATAGGTGTTAATAGCTTTTATGATATTTCTTCCATTCAACTTTGTTTTCAGGAGCTTTCGGGTTCTTTCGAAGAATTCCTCTGCAAGTACATCTTTCATTTTACCTTGGTCAATGTGCCTTGCCTGTCTCACTCCCAGGTATCTGTACGTTTCCTCAGCAGACATCGCTTGTATCAACTGTTTGTTTTCAAGTTCAAAGGCTCCCTCTTGGAGCTTTCCTTTTACAATGTTCAATGATCGACATTTTTCCAGGCCAAACTCCATTTTAATACTTTTTGAAAATGATTCCACAATACTCAATAGCTGTTCAAGTTGAGATTTCGTCGAAGCATATATCTTCAAATCATCCATATATAAAAGGTGATTTATGCGATACATTATTCTTGCTCCCAATTTAATTCCAAATCCACATTTAGTGGAATTCAAGAGATTAGATAGCGGATTCATACAGATGACAAACCAGAGGGGACTTAGTGAGTCTCCCTGAAAAATACCTCTTCGCACATTGATTGTATCAGTTTGGATGTTGTCAACAGGATTACTTAACATAATTTTTGTTCGCCAGTTCGACATAACATGTTCTAAGAAGGAGACAACTTTTGTATCAACCTCATAGATCTTAAGTATTTCTATCAGCCAGGTATGTGGTACAGAGTCAAAGGCTTTTTTGTAATCAATATACGCCATGAACAATTTGCTATGTTTTGCATATGCTTGACTACACACTACTGAATCTATGATTAATTGTTCTTTGCAACCCATGGAGCCTTTGCTACAGCCTTTCTGTTGGACTGCAATATTATTATTATTATTATTATTATTATTATTATTATTATTTTAAAGGCTCCTGTTAAAACCGAGAGTCAGAAAGTATTTGTTCCTCTGGTTAATCATTACCATTAAAAAATAGTGAAACATACTATTAACTGTTTGCTGTAAACTGTATTGGATTGGATGAATGGAACGTTAAGGTTTTAAAATAAAGAAATATTCAATTTTGTGTGTTGAAAGATCACGTGAGTAGAAGCACACATCACAAAATACTAATTTATTTCCACAAGTATAGAAATTTCTAAATAAACGTATATTAACTTTAAGTTAATATTCTCAATTCAATTTATCATTCAATAATTGAGGATCGTCTTTCTAAAACGGTTAATTTGATGTTTTCGTTCTATAATATTCGAATGCGGGTACATGTACTAAATTTACGCGTTATCGGAAGGAAATCGCGTTACATTCTCTCTTCCTCTATATTAGGTAGTGCATGCAAACAGACTTTTCGCTACAAAATTAATGATCGCTAGCGGACCTCCTAAGTATCATTGGGAATTTTAGAATATTTGATCTTTATAAATTCAGTAAAATTGTACATTTAAAAAAAATGTTAACGTTAACCAACGGAAATTCACTATGGAACCTCTATTGCAATGTGAAATATCATTGCAAATTCTTAATGCATTTAAAAGGAATGGCCAAGGTTAAACCACTTTATTCGATAGATGAGAGATAACTCATCCACAATGAAATTTCATTGCAAAATTGTATTTGTTTGCATTGTTAATACATATATTTAAACAATATTAATATTATATTTAAACCTGTTTTTAGACTGGCGAACATTTCAATGAAATTTCGTGAATTCCTAAATGCTTGAAAATAAATACTTCTAAAATTCAATGATTGTAGAGTCTTAAAATATAACAAAGATACGTACTTGGTAAAACGAATTATTACTACTAAATGAAAACAAAAAATGTTAAAACAATTCAAAGAGATTTACAGTTTAGTAAATATCAATGACGTAGCATTTTCCAGTGAAAATACTTACAACTAATTTGGTGGTCAAGTTATATTACCTTCCCAACACAGACTACATTTCAATTTCATTCCCACAAATATAATCAGAATTCGAAGGTGGTTTGATGGACGCTACTCTCCATTCTAAGAATCTCCCGAAACCTTGAATTTTGCACGACCATCTGTACTGGGAGGACGTAGCGGTTTATCAAAATAAAACTGGCCATTCAATGTATCTCATGTTCAACCGTTGAAAAAGTTTAACCATTAAAAATTACCCCTAAGGAAAATCTCAAATATAATAATCAATGTGAATGATCAGCAGCTAAACATTGCTTTTACTATTTGGATGTATTCAACATCCCAAAACCCTACAGAAAACGCATGTTTTTAGAGGTTATTATAAAACCAATTCAATAAATAGAAGCATTTAATCACGTTATTATTTGTAAATACTGAAATATCTCAGATGAGTCATGTCTTCATTGGAGGTCTGAGATTTAAAAAAACTGAAAAGCAGAGAAAATTAAAGTAATTGTGAGTGATTGATGAAGTTGAATGATCAAATGAAAAAAACTGTTTCTTGCTTCATATAATGCCACCTTGTTTAATAAACATGTATACGTTAATAATAAACATGTACATGTTAATAAAACGTTGATTCATCAGCAAGTATTATATTGTTAAATCCTTTTTTGTGTTTCATGTGCTTCTGTGTGAATCACGTAGTACCCGTGACTCGTTTAAATCTACATTTATCAATCATTTACTTTCTTTTGAATGCCATAATACTTGTATTTTCCTTTCTCAATCATACAAATATAAGAGGCGAAAGTATTGTCATCGTGCGCCGAAAAACGAGAATTTTCAATGAAAGCTCTTATTGTCGGGCCCTGGTAACGAAAAATTAGATAAATCCTCTTCGTATATATAGAAACTTTCTTCATCTAATCACGAGGCAAAGCTAGAATTCATGTTTTGTGGGTCCTTGATACCGAAAAATTGATTGATGGCAAAACGCCTGTCTGTATGTCTCAATGCTGTAAACGCAAGCGCCCAAACTGTTCAGCCAATTTTCTCTAAAATAGATATTCCTCCATCCATCGGAACGAACTCTGGAGTTTGGGAGTCTCAAACGGGTATTTTTATATTTGAGAGTAATTTACATGAAGCCTCAACAAGATGTTAAGCTTTGGCAGAAAAATCATTTGTTCTTTTGTATGTTCTTATCTCGATAGTTCCCGAACCTAAATCACTTTCCATGATATAATCAACTCAGTGTGACACAGTTCAAAATATCAAAATCCTGTTTATGATTCAGTTTATCAGAATAATTCAAAACATGCTATACACATACACTAAAGATAATGGTTGTCAAATAGTTATTTATCGTATGATCGTATCATCGAGTATCGTATGATATCTTACTACAATGCGAAATTGGAGAATTATCAAACAAGGCTCTTAAGCCGAAATTGATAACCAATTGAATATTGTAATATATTGTAACCATTTGAATAGGACAATAGAGGAAGTAGTAGTAGTAGACAATAGTAGGAAGACAAAATGGAAGAAATGTATTAGGGAAATGTGGAGAAGATGCAAAGAACGGGAATGGGGAAAGACTGATAAATGTGTGCGAGCAATATGAATTGAAGATATGGAATGGTTTTTTTCAGCACAAAAATATCCACAAATATACCTTGTCTCAACCATCAAGGAAAGTATACTCTATAATTGATTACATTATTGGTAAACAGAATAATAAGACCAGAGTGGAGGAATGTAGAGTTTATAGAGATGCAGAGTCCGGATCTGACCACTTCCTTTTGCGAGCCAAATGTATTTTCCTCTTCCAAAATGGAAAAGTAAAAAATCAAATAGAAGAAGACTCTAGAAGAAAAGGCGAAGATATTAAGTACAAAGTGAGTATACTAGAAGACCCATCAATCCTGTTCTTGTATAAGCTAAGGCTCAGTGTGAAGTTGCAAATTGTGGAAGACTCCTCTCCAAAAGCAATGTACAGAGATACGAGATAACAAAATACATACATGAAGCGGCGTACAAAAGTTTGGGGAAATTGAAAGGAAGCAGCAGAGAACTGGGACGTATTGGTGGAGTGACAAATTTACTGAAAGAGTACGGGAGAAGAAAAACGCCTATCAAAAGTGGCTGACGACCCATGATCTAGAAGACAAAAACTTACACACGAATATGTAGGGAAGTAAAAAAGGAGATAATAAAAGCCAAAAATGATATGTGCGACATAAAGTGTCAAGAAATTAATAACATCATTCGAAGCTCAAGATCACGGGAGGCGTGGAAAGTGTTGAAAACCCCGCTCAGAAATATTTTTAATCGTGGCGTGCGTGCATTCAAAATCTCTCCTTCGGCAGGGAAATATGAAGATATTTCCGCCTCGTTCGTAAACGAACTACCGCTCTGCCCCTGAGACAGCACCTTTTCTACCCCTTGGGATGTGGCACCAATCACAGACAACTATGATTCTACCTGCTAGCGATTGGTCAACGCGTCCCTACCATGCTCTCCTCCTGACCGCGGGGTGTCCAAGTTTGCCGGCGCGGTTGGAAAGATAGAATTTTGCTGGTAAATTTTTGTAAGAGTGACTACATTACCACACTAAAGCGGTAAAGTAGTTCATTATGAAACTGATTGTAATGGCATAATGTTTGACTGTGCCTAACCGAAGTGGATAAAATAATAAAATGGTGTTGTACCGGTAATATGTATGGTTTACGGTTAACCAAATTACCCAATTTCATCAAACAAATTTAAGTTTTTGGATTTAGAATCATGTTTGTAGTATTTACTAAATGTAATTATGTTTATTTTATACTATTTTAAAATCTCTTTTAAAATTTACTGAGACGAATATATTTACACTTAATACTAATATCTGATGTTCTAATGGTTCAAGAAAAATGATGTGTTTTGTAGAATGCATCCCACATACTGAGTGGGTTGGGTATATCATATTCTGAATAAAAAAAGTGCCAACTATTTAAAATCTAATCTTTGTGCAGTTGTATACAAATAATAAATCTGTTTAAAAATTAATTGTAAACCAATTATATGTCGAAAACGATCCATTTTAAAAATGTCAAACGTACGAGTATATTACTCCATCTTCAACATAATGTCTCTACCGCCTCTTGGCGGCATTGTTAATCCCATAGCTTGACAAGCTGATCAGCAAAATGGAGGCCATTTACAGCACAGCCAAGGTCTGCGACTACATCAACAAGACCAAATGCGACCTGAGCCTGGAACCGGGTGAGTTCTTCCTGATACACATAGTATTTTATTTACAGTCTGAAGGTATTTTTACATCAGTGCGTGGTTAACACCTGTTATGTCATTCTATGAATAACAAATATCGACAACTATTTTAACAGTCACATTTATACTCAAAGAAATGTTATTTAATGTTGAATATAATAGACGTAACAGCCATTAAACATATTATGGCCATCAGCGACAAGAAAAAAAAACTTGCAGTTTCATATTATTCTACATACAAAATAATTTGGAATATAACAATCGCCGTTACTTCCCATTTTTAGACACTGTGTTGTATGAGACTGTTTTATTTTTTACTACTGACGGCTACTAAACGTTTGAGGACGAAAATGTTGGCAACATTCATCATTTAATAACTTTTCATTGATTGTAAATCTATGTTGAAATAATGGTCTATATCTGTTATTCATATGAAGTATTTTGACCAGTGTACAACCTTTCAGGTTTTGCCCCTCAGTTTATCATTAAATTTATCACGTGAGGTACACGAATTTTAAAGGCAGTTTAATATTAAATCATGCCGTAGAACACTTTAAGTTTTAGCAGAATACTAATGGATTTTTCATAAAAACACTGAAGGTAATTCTGGTTTTATGTATCAAGATAGGCAACCCTACATTGCAATGAAATTTTAGTATGTAAAAAAAGCACCCTGAAATTCAATATGCAAAGATGCCTGAATCCACGGCTTAATATTTCATCGGTCTCAAATGTATATCCTCCATTTTAAATACAGGAGGAGGGTCTACTCTACCAGTGTAACAATCACTGATACATTTTTATATTTAGCGTTTTTTTCATTTTTTGCCTCAATTTGCTGATAATTCTTTTTTATTGCGTCTTTCCAAAAATCCTTTTCCGTGGTTTCTCCGATCAACATCCGGCGAATGCCGGAGCAATACCCTAACAAACGGGCCACGGATCGCGCGCGATCTTTCCTTCCTCTTCTTTGTCCTATCCTTTCCTCTTACACACACACACACACTCATACTAACATGCACTACTCCACCACATATTCCGGGAAACCGGTCGTGAGCTTAGAGCTTGTCCCGGATGGGGCGGTGCCCTACTGGTGGGAGAGTCCTGGTTAGGGGAAAACCCCGTTAGCCAACGGTAGGTCGACGCCGTATCTCGCCATCCAGCGGGAGAAGATCACGCCATCTCCCGAGGAAAAATCATGCACTACACTTACGGGACTGTTGACGCGCCCGGAATCACTAACCAATCAACCAAGTTCTTTCTGTGAACGTAAGAAAACAAATGAATGGAATTGATTAATTCAATTAACTTCAATTGCAGACCTGGTGAGCCGAATGGCGAAATCGCGCGACCCAGGTGAACTGCGACACCTGTGGTTGGAGTGGCGGCACGCGTCGGGCGAGAAGTGCAGGGACCTCTTCGCGAGCTACGTGCAGCTCACCAACGAGTCGGCGGTGCTCAACAGTGAGTATCCCCCACCCCCTATTCCTTGCCTCGGAATCTCTACGCACGCTCTGCTACGTCTGCTTTGTGGCTGACAGCTGTACGGCGAAATAGGCCGCAAAGCCGTGCTCTTGCCCTTGCCCTTGCTTGATCACTGCATACGCGCCTGCGCTTCATTGGGAACTGGATAGATGGGTAGATAGGCGGATAGAAGGACGGATGGGCGGACGGATGGATGGGCGGACGGACGGATGGGCGGACGGACGGATGGGCGGACGGACGGATGAGCGGACGGACGGATGAGCGGACGGATGTACGGATGGGCGGACGGATGGACGGATGGGCTGATGGATAGGTAGGGAGATGAATGGATAAGTAGATAGATGGATAGGTAGAGGGGGGATGGATAAGAAGGTAGATGGATAGATAGGTAGAGGGATGGATGGATAAGGGAATAGATGGATGAGTAAAAAGATGGATGGATAAGGAGAGAGATGCATAGAGAAGGATATGAATGGATAAAGAGATAGATGGACGGGTAAGGAGATTGATGGATAAGAAGATGGATGGATAGGTAGATAGGGAGATAGATGAATGGCTGAAGGTATTCTGCTAATAGTTGCACGAGTTCAAAGCGGAAATACATAACAAAGAAGATGATAATGAAAACATTGACGTAAGTGGTTTATCCATCATTATGAAGATCCGTAGAGGCAATGAAAACTGCAGTTACACAACGACTGTATATTATGTCATGGTAGAAGCTGCTGGAATTGGCACCGTTCGACAATATTGACAGCAATAACACGTGATTTTCAATCTGGAGAAATCGGTGCACATAACAAGTTCGCCTAATATTTGTTAGCCAGTACACCATTTCCCTTGTGTTTGTACTAACCGCTTCATGGCTGAAAAAGTCTAGTTACACTAGTTGTTAAAAGCACTAGTTGTTAATGAAGATCTCACATAACAGATATCAATTTTAAATTCGGTTACCTTCCGCAGATTTCACAGACACGTCGGAGATGTGGTTGGAGCCGTATGAAGCGCCGGACTTCCGCGACCAAGTGCGCGATCTGTGGGAGGAGCTTCGACCTCTCTACCAACAGCTGCACGCTTACGTGCGCAGGAAGCTGCGGGAGATGTACGGGGAGTCTGAAGTGTCGAAAGACGGGCCCATCCCCGCGCATCTTCTCGGTAAGTTACTCGCCAATAGGTTGTCCTTTAATTTATTTATTTATTTATTTATTTATTTATTTATTTATTTATTTATTTATTTATTTATTTATTTATTTATTTATTTATTTATTTATTTATTTACTTATTTATTTATTTATTTATTCATTTATTCATTTATTTATTCATTTATTCATTCATCTATTCATTTATTCATTTAGTTATTGATTTACTAAATGGTAAACCATGAATTTCGTTAAACATAGTAGTACACTTACATAACAGCTACAGTTAGAATGGATCCACCGAGTAAAATTAACAACCATATTTTATGCTTTAATTAAAATTTTGACAAAACAACGTGTATACGAAGGTCTCGACTCTAAATTTTGGACAATAATAAGATAATACTACTTACATACTACTCACAACTGTTTTACATTTTGTGCAATCATTGTGATGCAGGTGTAACAAGTGACGCTGTGCTACGGAGATATTCCTTCTTTACTTTTTGACGAAGGATGACGAGTTAAAACGTTTATCTTCTCAGAATGAAATTGGGCTTGACTCTGAATAGTCCTAAGCCAGATAGCCTAGAACTATTTTAAGCTCTTCATATTAAACTTAAGTGTTCTGTTTAAGCTGAAATTATAACGCAATATACTCCATTTCCTTCACATCTTACGTTTTACGCTCGCACGCACACGCACACACACACACACACACACACACACACAGACAAACATACACTTATTACACTTTTTACACCTAATTCCACGCATAGTGAGACCGCCGACACCTGTCAGACGTCACAGCTTTACTTCGTCCGGACAGCTTTTGCCGGCGGACGCATCCCACACTGGGATTTGAGAAGAGCTCAAATCGGGGCGGGTTTATTTGGAGGATTGCTTGGCTAGAGAAATGCAAAGGGGCTTACCTCGTTTTGTGATGACCATATGATGCTTTACGAGCACATTTATTGGCGAATCAATGTGGTCCGCTAGGCCCGCGGACGCCGCAAAGTTACACAGTGGTTGGGATGTTGTTGTCAAGTGACGAATCGGTCGGGAGGCTCTGCATGGGGTCACCCCCCCCCTAGCTAGAGTCACCCCTTGAGACGTTGCCTGTCGTAGGCGGGTTGGTGGTGAGGACCCGGCGCCGCGGTTTGCCATAGTCTCACGCCGGCGCAGTCCGTTCGCAGTCACGTGGTGTCGCGAACTACCGGGTTCAGTAACTAGCGGGTTCAGTTCCGTGGACACAGTGCAGTTTTCAGAGTACTGGGTGTTTCAAAATGAATAGCGGGGTTTTAGTGTGTTATAATATTTATTACATCAAACTTACAGCCACAAGGAATATATCAAATGAAAGAGAAACTCAAACAGTTTTGTTTGTTGGCATCAATGCGGAATGTTTCCGCCGCAATCCGATAGAAAGCGCTAGTAGCAAAGATGGCGACTAAAGAACAGAAAGCGTTTTGTGTTTTACAGTTTGCAAAGACGGAATCTTGTTACTGTGCAACGTGCGTTCCGGATTAAGTTCGGTTGTGATCCTCCAGGTGATAACAATATTCGTAGATGGTATCATCAGTTTGAAGACACTGGCTGCCTTTGTAAAGGCAAGAGTACGGGACGACCAAGAACTAGTGAAGAGAGCGTTGAGCAAGTGCGTAATTCGTTCACGCGTAGCCCTATGAAATCCGTTCGGAAGGCTAGTCGTGAATTAGCAAATCCTGTGACGACTGTTTGGAGAGTTTTGCGGCGACGCTTGCAACTACGTCCTTATCGTTTGCAGTTGTTACAGGCTCTGAAGCCTACTGACCATGTTTTACGTGCCAACTTTGCTAACGACATGTTGTTGAATGACAATGAAAATGTTCTGGATCTTGTCGTATTCAGTGATGAATCGACCTTCCACCTTAGTGGTCAAGTAAACACCCATAATGTTCGGATTTGGGGTTCACAAAATCCCCGCATGATGGTACAAATGCAACGAGACTCACCTAAATTGAATGTTTTTTGTGCCATATCCCGACAGAAAGTTTATGGTCCTTTCTTTTTTGGTGAAGCAACTGTAACTGGTCACTCTTATCTGGATACTCTACAGCTATGGCTCTTCCCTCAACTGACACAGGATGAACCAGAGAACTTCATCTTTCAGCAAGATGGTGCGCCGCCTCACTGGCATAACGAGGTACGCGATTGGCTTAACCTCACAGTACCCGACCGCTGGATTGGCCGTAAGGGGCCTAATGATAGCGCTTGTTTCCCATGGCCTCCACGGTCACCCGACCTAACGCCGTGTGATTTCTATCTTTGGGGGGTTATTAAGGATCGAGTGTATGTGCCTCCAATGCCAGCCAACCTTCCCGAATTAAGGAACAGGATTGAAACAGCTGTTGCGGCAATTACTAATGAGACACTAACCAAAGTTTGGGAAGAACTCGCATATCGTCTTGACGTGTGCCGAGTAACGAAGGGTGCTCACATTGAACACTTGTAGGCTATTATGTAAAACTGTTTGAGTTCCTCTATCATTTGATATATCACCCGCGGCTGCAAGCCTGATGTAATAAATATTATAACACTTTAAAACCCCGCTATTCATTTTGAAACACCCTGTATTTGTAGCCACACACGTCCGATCCCCTCACACGCGACTTTGGTTTTGTCCGTTACACGTTGGGCTTCTGGCTATCTCCCGAACTCCCGTCGCACACGTCTGTCCCCGCTCACACTTCATGAGCTTCTCTTAGACACACGTACGTCTCCTCTCACTCCTTGCCAGCCTCTCCTTTATACCTCTCTGCCTCCGACGCCCCTGGCCTCTCCCGGACACATTCGTCTCATTTCACGCCCCATCAGTCTGTCTATCCGTCTTTCCACCGAGTGTGCCGGCTTCACCTGCACTCGTCTCCCCCCCCTCGTCACGTGTTCAGTCTCGTCGGTATCCGGGTCTACGATCCTCGGTCGGATCTGGGTCTCGTGAAGTTGTCTTGATTCGCCCCTTTGGTCACGTGGAAGGTGAATCCCAGAACTCTGTTCTTGGGCCTCTTCGAGTGTTGCGTCAGTCGTAGTGGTTCCCCTTCCCATTTGTCTTTTCTACCCCGGGGAATCCCAAAGTACTTTGACAATGTTGGGGAAGCCCCTTCACGTATTTTACCTATGTCAGAGTCAGTGATTGCCCCGAAAGTGTGTTGTGATTTGTGCGAACACTCGGTTGGTTCGTCACAATAGTTTTGTTTTAATTGAAATGTATGAAAAAATTACACATTAATATTTTTTCGTTTATATTTTTTATGACTCATTGTCGCAATTTTTTTCACGTGTGTAATACTCGTAATATAGTTCAAAAAAAGAAAAACTTATTAAATTTCTCTGTCCGTAATTATAGGAGAACATTGTGAGTTGAAATGACTCTTAATACTCTTAACAGAACTTTAAAGAACGTCTGCAGTGTTGAATGGTTTGGTCCGCAGGCAACATGTGGGCGCAGTCGTGGACCGCGTTGGTGGACGAGATGCGACCGGCGCCCGACACCGTCGTCGCCGACGTCACCCCAGAGATGGTGAAACAGGTGCTCAGTTTCTGGCCAAGCGTCGCGAAACAGCGTCATGCTCTGCCTTTCTGTGTCTATGCCGGTCTATGATTGTCTTCCTGTCTGTGTCTGCCTGCCTGTCTGTCTGGCGGTCAGTCTGTCTGTCTGCCTGGGTCTGCTTTCTGTGTGTCTATTTATTTATTTATTTATTTATTTAGTCAAAAACAGTAAAAAACTGTATGTGACGTATGGGGGAGAAAATCATCTGCGCACGCTTTCTTGAGTTTCAGAATCCCTTCCCAACAATTTAACTACTAATAGTTGAAAGATGAAAATAATAATAATAATAATAATAATAATAACAAATTTTAAAAAGCGAGTGATTAACATTTCAAAAACTAGATATTTTCGTTGCCAAATTATATAAAACTTATTTTTAACGGTAAATGAACTGCAGATTTGATTTTTCTGTATTGTTAACAAAATAGAAACTCACCCTAAGCTCTACTACCATTACAAGCAAAAGGAAAGTTCAACAAAACGTGCGCATAGTGAAGCTACATTTACGTCCAGAAGCAAATCAAGAGGCCATCTCAGCATTTGCTCAATGGATCAGGGAAACTGGACAAAAACCTGATCGAGATGGGGGTCATTGACCCGGACGTACATTATTTGTTACAGTGTCTGTCTGTACGTCTGACTGCCGCCTGAATGTGTCTATCTACATCTGCCTCTTTGTCTACTTGTGTCTAAATTTATCGTGCCCGTGTTGATGCCTCTCTGTGCCTGGGGTCAACGGTTGCTGGCCTACGCTTGTCTTTAGGAAACGTGTCCAACATTAAAATACTCTTTTTTTCTCATTCGTTTTAATTGCCATGGGTATATATGCCTGGCCTCCGCGCACTAATAGAACTGTTGGATACTTTCCTAAATGTATAGGAGAGGTCATGTGGGGCCAGGGGATCCGCCTAACAACCGGCCACGAGAATGGAAGAGGACACAAGGAAGGATACATAGCAACCGATCCTTAGTCCGTTGTTTAGAGTACTTTGCAAGTGCTTTAAATACAAAATACTTTGTATCTGAAGAACATTTATTCCAAAGAGCTTGCTCTATAGTTCTGGTCAAAAATTTGAGAAGCTCAGTATCACCGTCGAGGTGGTCACTCTAGCGTGTTTTCTGTGCCCCAAAGCAACTGTGCGAGTGGGCATTCCGCTCTCCGAGAGCCCGACTCTGGAAGCCTCAAAGACCTTCACTCGGCAACGAAGAAGCCAGTCGGCGCCTGAACACGAAGAGGACTGATGGCGAAGTTCAGGGAGAACAAATACAGCAGGGAAGGAATGGGAGAACACGGAGACGGGAATTGAATCGGTTATTTTTAAAACCCCGCTAGTCAGGAATTGTAAAGTTGTGGGAAAACCAGAAAAACTGAATAATTAACTACATAGAAAACATTTCTGTTTTTTATTTCTGATGCATAAATCTTGCTTGAGAATATCATGGAGACATGTAATTTACTTGTACCAATAGGACTATAGTCCCTGAACTTATTTAAAATTGTATGAGTTACAGAATTTCAAAAACTAATCAGGAAGATTTTGCCTAATCATGTAAATAAATACACATTGCAGGTTCAGTTTGTAATTTGATACATTCATTACAATATCATACGTGAAATTACAAAGTACATCTATACCAAACATGATTCAGATCCTTGAAACACGTGTTTCTATTACAGTAGATAAGAATATTTTCGTATTGAACATTCCTTTTAACCAATCTCTCTGTCAGTGATATCCCAGTCATACACACTGTATACTCGTACATACATACATACATACACAGTCATACATACCCTGCAAGTCAATGACAGTGTCGAAACCAAACCAAAACTTTGCAGTGTCCTCACGGCCATTCTATTCATTTGATTTACGGGATTCACACATGGAACGATGTATCTTGAAGCTTCTGTTTTTTCACAAAAAGTGAAAATGCACAAGATAGTGACTTGTGGGGTTATAAAGATAACCGATTCAATTGGGGGAACGCTGATGAGATGTTATTACAATACCAAGAATTTCATCCAGAGAGGGAGTAATGCGGGCGGGATTAATACCTGCATGGTCTTTGTGTTCTACAGATACTATTTCACTTCACAATTTGGAAATATTGAACAAAAGTAAACATACTGAATTTGTAACTAAACATTTGAATCCACAACCTTTGAATGAAAAATAATATTATAATAATTATCTGCAGTAATTTTGTAAAAGTAATTTTGTCTACATTTTTGCGCGACAAAATTTTAAAAGCTCAATTATATTTGTGTATCGTTAAAATAGTGAAAATTATTTTTAATAGTTATAAAATTTAATTTAATACTAAAGACTCATTTTCAGTAGGGGCTGTATACTTGTTTAGTTTGCTTGAAAGAAATCCTGGAAGCTTTGGTGGCTATGAGCCGCCACATTGTGAGGAATTCTGTATTATTCGTTGTTGCGGCAGGAAGTATTATTCCTTGACGAAGGACATCATGGATAAGAGCCCAAAATTTATTGCTTATTTATCCTTGAAAATAGATTTTCTTACATGAGAGCTTTTATTTAAAATTTTCAAAATTCATGTAGTATATGACTTAGTGTAGGGATCACAGAATTTTGAAAACGTGCACAGAATTCACTTCTCCCCATAGCACGTTATACGCAGTTCCAACTGTTTTCTGACGTAAAATAAATAAATAAAATAAAACCAGCAAAGCCACGGCTCAAGACAAGTGCATAATAGCGTAATATAGACCTTGTGACGGAGTTGTCTTTGACGAAGATTCTGCTTTCCAGGGCTACACACCTCTGCGGATCTTCAAACTGGCGGAGAAATTCTTCACGTCGCTCAACATGAGCGTTCTGCCCGTCGTGTTCTGGCAGCGCTCTGTCTTGGAGAAGCCCACTGACCGGGAGATCACCTGCCACCCCACCGCCTGGGACTTCTTCGACGGCCAGGACTTCAGGTGGGTCCAGTCCTGAGCACGCTGTAGCAGCTTCAGCGTGCATCAATATCCCACTCCCACGAGTCCCAAAATGTTCCCCGCCTCTCTCAAGCCCCTTGATGACCACTTGGCACGTTTTCACCGCGCATGCTCTAGAGTTCAGCCTAAGAGTACTTTCAATTCGATGTTCATGCATTTCTATAGTGTTCCACTGCCACCAACGTCCCGCCGGTAGTAGGTGCAAAGGATGAATAAGCTACACCTTTTGCGCATTGAAATTTTTTCGACAAGTAGTAGAGACGTTGGTGGTTACGCCATAACAACTCTCTCCTGATTTATTGGTCGATGCTACAATAATTTCAAACATCCCTGTCATTCAGAAGAAAACCACTTTCCCAGTGTTAGAAAAGTAAATTATATTTTTATAATAATTAAATTATATATTTGTAATAACATAATTTATAAATAAGTATAAAAAGTGAATTGTTTAAATATTTGCTGTGTACGTGTGTTGTGGAGCAGCAGCCTATTTGATATTCTTGGAAGGTTGAGGGGTTTTTGTACTATACATGTGAGAATACTATAGATACTGAGCTATTGGTGTCTACGTGAAGACCGTTTTTGCTAAAATATTTTATTTATTGCAGTGTTGCCAGAAATGTTTTTATCTTGAGTACTGTGCCATTTTTGGAAAACCAAGATAAAATATCTGGGATCAGTGAGGTATCTACCACAACAGTAGGCTATATAATTTTAATATATATCACATTTAGCATTAAAAATTATTTTTAAATAATTATTTTATTGTTCATTAGTTTATATATGACTATGTATCTAGGTTGATGTTAATACATGTGTTAACTTGTTTATGTAATTAAAATTGTAAAATCACTCAGGATGGGAAGAGTGTTCCCGAAACACGTGATTGGCTAAATGTGATACATATTAAAATTATATAGAATTAATTATATAAAATTATTAAAATTATATAAAATTATATATACTATTGTGGTAGTTACCTCACTGATCCCGGATATTTTATCATGGATTACCACAAAATCTCCGCTGCCACCACAGAATTTCGAAAACCATTTTGTGTAGTTTGTGTGGAAAACCATTTTTCATCTTATTCACAGATTATTTGAAAAAAAGGGAAACATATCAATAAAAAAATCACGAAACCTTGGGTTTCGTCAAGACACTTCTAGTAGTTCATTGTTTTATTTTAATTTTTAAACGTCCTTCCGGAGAAATCAGCCAATTCTTCCACCGCAGTGCATTCCCTAGTAGAGGGAGAGCCAAATCTTCCGCGCACTGGAAGGTAGCTCCGCATATCTTAAGTGGTGTTTTCTTTTGCTACAGGATCAAAGAGTGCACGGTCCCCACCATGCATCACTTGACCACGGCCCACCACGAGATGGGCCACATTCAGTACGGAATGCAGTACAAGCACCAGCCGATAGTCTTCCGGGCAGGAGCAAATCCTGGTACGAGTACATCCTCGCCCGCCAGTGGCAGATAATCGCAAAGTTTGGATCAACAAAGAGTGGGGGAGTCGGCCCGGTTGCCGAGATTGCTTAGGCAGTAGTGTCGTAGTGATCTCGGACCGAAGGGTCGCGGGTTCGAGTCCCGCCTCGGGCATAGTTGTATTTGTGTTCGTCCTTTCACCTCTTATCATCACCATTTCGTTTCATCTTCATAGTTGCCATACCGTTATCACCAATAGTGGTCGCTAATGACCTAAGATGTTGATGCGACCTTAAATAACGAAAACAAAGGAGTGGGGGAGCGGAAATTTTAAATGCAGCCCGATACCAAAATTATCAAGTCGTTACAAGATATTGAATCCGATTTAGGAAACATTTCTTCTAAATATTGTAAACCTTTATCGCGTTATTTTTGGTTGGTTAGCGTTGAAAATTGTCATTTTGTACTACTTTCAAAATGTTTCTCAACAGTACTCGCTCTCCATGCAAAATGGCGTCCTGCGTCTGGTCTGGCTTTTTAAATGAAAAATCCGTGCTGTGGTCACATGGTTCGTGACGCCAACTGATAGTGCGCAGAACGAGCAAAAATCGGTTCGCCGGAGGAACTCACCCATATATTTCCACCATGACCGGGAGGTCCTAGTTTCAGTCCCGAGAGTGGCAGGATTTTTGACACTCGCCAGGCCGAATTCAGTCGCTGTTTGGAGGAGAATTCTAGCGGCCGGCTGCTCTGATGAGTAGTTTTCCGTGGTTTCTCCGATTAATACCAGTCAACTGCCGGAGTAGCACCCTAACAAACGGGCCACGGGCTGCGCGCGATCTTTCCTTCCTCTTCTAACCCCTTACTTACACGCACTTACTCACATGCACTACACTATCACATTTGTCGACTACATCGAATTCCGCACCTTCAAATTAGTAAATTAATTCCTGTTACAAAAACAAGTTTTTATATATTGCCTATTGTTATTAGACTATACCCGACTCCCAGTTGTAGACGTCAGATGCGAAGACTGCGATGTAGATTGTAGCCCCACCGGTTAATCATTCACCCTCCTAACAGGACAACTCTATAGTTGTCCATCAGATGGCGCGTCGATCGCGAATTCGGTGTCGGCGCGTCCCGCCCTCTAGGTGCGGAGACGGTAACTTCGAAGTCCCCCCCCCTTCGGCACATGTGTGTTGGCCGTGTCTTTGCTCGCCTGCTGCGTGTCCAGCGGTACACGAAAGACGTTGCGTGTTGCGCCGCAGTTGGCCTGGATTTGACTTCTCACGATTGTCACCGTGCGCTGACGTACTTCGCAGGTACTTCTCGACTCCAAGATTCACAGGTTTTACTTGTTTACACAATTGGCTCTCTGCCAACCCTCTGCTGGCGGCCTTTAAAAACTTTTTTGCTCTCACTTCTAAAGGTACAATTTACGGACTGTTCATCATCCTACAAAGATAGCTCTTTTGGCCTAACGTCGTTTCATTAACTTAAGCAAAACCAACGTCATGAACGAACTTCGTGTTTAAAGGTATTTTATAACAAAGAAGTTTATTTTGAAATAATAAAAATTAAATACACTTATCTTTGCATAACTAGGGTATTCTGATTTTTAAAATATCCCTAATCTTCGCCGTTATACCACTAAGCTTTGTTATTTCAGAACATTGTACTATCATAAATGGATTGGATTGCTAGAAGTTAACACTGACACAGTCAACTCAATTTGAGACAACAGGTAACAACAATATGCAAACTGTGGTATATCTACTCTCTTCACAAGATTATTATTTTTAAAACCATATGTTTTTCAAAATCATCGTTAATAGGCATACAACAGCAGACTCGCGATAATTCCAATCCCGATTGAGTGACATCCCGATTTATCCTAGGCAGTGATAAGAACAGACATAAAGCCAAAAAGAAACTACTGAACAACTGGTTTGGTAACACTTACATAGATATATTAAAATGTTTTTGTAAAGGATGAAATAAGTAAACACTTGCTAAGCAATATTAATTTTGTAAAAAAAGAAAGCCGTTGTCTGCGCTGGGAGATGTGTCATCGATTCTATCTTTTCACGACTATTGTCTTTCCCAAATACGTAGCCTTTTGGCATTTTAGGGTCGAATTAATAATCCGACTTTTGCCAGCTAGTGATGTTCCCAGGCTCGGGTCCTGTTTTTATTTGTTATTCCCGCAGGAGTGACATGTGTCAAACATGAATTTCATTCACTTTATCTGGCATATTTGACCTGCCAGAGAAAAATACATTTCGTCTGTTGGTTTCACATATATAGAGATAAGTGTACATGTAACATTTAATTTTGATTTTAAAAAGTATTTTTTTCTATGTCGGAACCGGTAGCTCAGTGCATCAACTGATGTCTCTGCAGCGCCTCTGACCGGGAGGTCCTAGGTTCGAGTCCTGACTGCGGCAGGATTTTCGACACTAGCTTTTCAGCTAGGTCGAATTCAGTCGCTGTCTGGAGGAGCATTCTAGCGGCCGGCTGCTCTGATCGGTAGTTTTCCGTGGTTTCTCCAATCAACACCAGGCGAATGCCGGAGCAGTACCCTCACAAACGGGCCACGGGCCGCGCGCGATCTTTCCTTCCTCTTCCTTGTCCTATCCTCTCCTCTTACACACCCACACTAACATGCACCACTCTACCACATATTCCGGGAGACCGGTCAGGAGCATAGAGCTTGTCTCGGCTGGGGCGGTGCCCCGCTGGTGGGAGAGTCCTGGTTAGGGGGAAACCCCACTAGCTGACGGTAGGTCGGTGCTGGATCTCGCCATCCAGCGGGGGAAGATCACCGCCATCTCCCGAGAAAATAAACATACACTACACTAACGGGACTAAGCAGTTGACGCGCCCGGAAACACGAACAAATCAATCAATCTGTCTCGGATAACTGTAGGTACATCCTTTATTGAAATGTGTGTATGTGCATGTTAAGGTTTCCACGAAGCGGTGGGTGACGTCATAGCGCTGTCGGTGTCCACGCCCAAGCACCTGCGTAAGATTGGCCTCCTGAAGGACGAGCAGAACGACGCAGACTCCACCATGAACTATCTCTTCCTGCAAGCGCTACTGAAGGTGGCCTACCTGCCCTACGGGTACCTCATGGACCTTTGGCGCTGGGACGTCTTCAAAGGGAACATCACCTCCCACGATTACAACTGTCGCTGGTGGGAGCTCAGGTGCGGTGTCACTTGAACATAAGGGACCTCCAAACGTTTGAAATCGTGGGATATTTGGAGAGAGATTTTGTTTTGTGGAATCCTAACTCCACTATTAACAGCTTTTTTCCATACTCACCTCTTAAAGGAACAAATTTTATACTGCCACTCGACCGTCAATTTGAGTTTTTGGAGTAGGCCGTTAATCTCTTTAAATCGGACTAGTTTGATCACAATGCGCAGATTAGATGTGCAAAATTACGTAGAACACAGTTCAAGGTAATTAATGATCTCTGGAGACCAATAAACTTGAAAACAGGAGTTATGGTACTACCATATTTTCAGACACAAGTGTTAGAAAAAAAGCCCTTTTACTAAATTGTGAATGTTTTTGAACTCGACCATTTATCAATCTCGTTCAAAAACCCAAATGTTTTCAATCATGGAGAGATTTCCTATTCTGTTGAATCCTAGCTCTTCAATTATTTAAACTACACAGCTGGGATGGTAGTGAACTCAACGTTGCCACTGCAGTATATCCGACCGGGAGGTGCAAGGGAGATCCAAATCATCCGAAATCTAGAGCATAATTCTAGTGAGGAACTAATCTGATCGGTAGTTTTTCATGGTTTCTCCGATCAATTCAAGGCGAATGCAGAGCTATATCCTAACAAACAGGTCAAGGACCGCACGCAATCTTCCATTGTTCATCTTTGTGTCTTCTCCCCAGACACACACACACAGTTACATGCAATACATTGCCACGGACGTCGTGAGGTTAAGAGTTGGTCCCTAGTAGGTAGATGCTCCGTTTAGAAATACAGAACCTGACAGACGAAATCCCCTTCAAGATGAAGTGTAGGTCGACTCGTTCATCGTTTTATATTTTATAGTTTTCTCTTGAAGGGACTATCTATATACAACATAAGGTTTCATTGCAATAATTTCAATATAAGTGGAAACAAATCTTTATTTCATTCTTGGAATATCCTCAGAGTACTTTCTTCTACATAATATACTATAAGGAATATTGAATAAGAGAATATATCATTTGGCACACAAAGCATTTTTTATTGTACTTACTAGCAAGCGCACATAGCATTCAACTCTGATAATTTTATTTGTGTAAAACCATCCTCAACCCTTGGCCACCCTAACAACTTTATTCGCATATAATTGTCACCTTACCCGTCACCTTGTTGGATACACATACGATCGGAGTATATGCTCCGCAGACGTACAACTATCCAAATTGTGACCATGTTTCTGAGTAACAATGTATTTTAATTAAATTATTTCAAAGAATTGCTCGACCCGATTATATTCACCCGACATTATTCACGATTGAACGCGTGGTTTAATGCGAAATGACCGCTGACCGCGGGACCAGGTGACTGTTAAAAGAGGACAAGACTATGAAAATCAATCGGTTTCTCCTATAATAGCCGTTAATCGGACGAGTAGTTCTCTTAATGGAGGTTTAATATCTTCTACTGCACAATAAATTGTCATTTATTTTCAGAGAAAAATACCAGGGCGTTGAACCACCAGTTGACCGCACAGAAGAGGATTTCGACCCTGGCGCGAAATACCACATCGTCACCAGTGTACCGTATATCAGGTATATTGTGCATCGCATTTTTCATCAATGTTCTTTGAAAGTACATACTCTCTGTGCATGTTCGCTAATCTCTCAAGATCAGAATTTATTATCTCTTCTCCCCAGTTCGAAAAAAGAGAGATCATTAAAGTAGCATTCTCGCCATTCGCCTTTCCTGATATTAATGTCACTAATCATCAGCCAACATCCCTCAACATTATCATTGTCATTTACCTACAATGTCCAATCCTAATTCATAATTATTTATCATCATTGATTCCCCATCATCCTGTCCTCTTGCGTTAGATATTGAGAAATCATCTCTGCTCCTCAGTGTAGGAAAGGTAATAACTTTAAAGTCTGCATCCCTCTTGTCACTGATATTACCGAATCACGCATCGCCATCAATATTATCCAATATCACATCAAATTGTCAACACATTATTCGTCTAAGATGTTAAATTGTCGTTATTTAAAATATTGTGTTATCACAACAAGATATTGGGTCAAATCGACAGCCTAATTTATAGACCAAACCTAAATGACAAAGGTGTGAACATCAAACCACCGAGATTCGTAAGGGTTTCAGGATTCCATTTCTACCTTGAGCATGGCGGTTATGTAACACGTACAGCATTGAGCAGCTACGTTTCTTACAAACGTGGTGTAATGATGAAAAATGGCTCAATCAGTTTGAGCACGTTCAAGAGGGCTTTCAGGAGGGGTGCGGATTGGCTTCTCGCCTAAGGCGTGGGCGATCACCATATATTGGTAGTTTGCTTGTCTTCTCACATCGCCATCTGGACATCACACCATTCATAACTGTGTGCGTTTCTTTCACAACACATTCACCCCTTGCTTAGCATTATCCAATGAAGGCGATGACAAACAACCATTATAAAGCACTCTTCAATTCCTGTACCCATATGCCTGAATATATTATCGCTAGACATCGGATGTTTAGGGAAATGCCTATTTTTTTCTAGAGAACTTATTCAAAGGCTGATAACATATGTCCACAAATCATGACAAATGATGTCATATGACGAAGTTTTATAATGCTTATTTTTGCTTATTTTAGCATAAATGCGTATTATTTGCATGCGTATTATTTGCTTTTTTAGGACTTTTTGTCTTTATTTATTATATTTATATACAATGCTAAGATATCGGAAAATCGGTGATGGTCCAACGTGACCATTCATTATGAAATCTTCGATTCACGTCTTGAAATTTAAAATTACGAGTGAATTCCCGAAAGTATACCAACTGATTTTTCTCCATTTCCCTATTTCATACCAGCCATGATCTGAGAACATGGACGATACACCGAGAGAACCGAAATTATAAGTGGAAATAAATATAAATTCCCAGAAGGTTTCAGTGTTGCTAGTGTTGGATTGCTAAAATATATGCCAGTCACATCGTTCAGATCTCCTTCTCCACATTCAAACTGATTTTGTCTCCCAGTCGTCGCAAATTTGAAATTGTGATCCTTGAAAAGTTACTGGTAATATGTAAATATTACTGGTTAATGGAAACTATTAAGAATAAAATGTAGAAGATGTTGTAAATGTGTAAATCTAGTTTTACATTAAAATATACGAACTGGTTTTGTGCATTTAAGTTTACAAAATAATATAGACACAAATTTAATTTTTCCATTTTATTACGTATGACTCTTATGACAGTGCCTTTCTTCTTCTTATTCTTGACATTTTCCGTGCCTTTTTAGACGCCTAAAATACGATTTTTTAGTGCTTAAACATCCGATGTCTAGTTATCGCCATTTGATATTCCTATTAATCAGTATTGCAGGAAGTAATATGTGCGTTGTTTGGCCCACAGGTACTTCGTGAGCCACGTCATTCAATTCCAGATCCACCGCTCTCTCTGTCTGGCGGCAGGGGAATACGTACAGAATGACCCCACGAAGCCTCTTTACAACTGCGACATCTACGAAAGCATTCCCGCCGGGGAGAAGTTCAAGTGAGTTATTATTTTCGTAGGAAATGTGACTGTCTTCTGTATCTATAAAACGAGAAAGTGGCTAACATTAACCAAACTACTGAATCTGTAAACATGGAATTGGGATTAAAGGTTGTAATACGGTAAATAGAGTAATACGATGTATGAAGTATCACAAAAAAGGGACATTTTCAAAATTCATGCCCTGATGAGATTAATTGGGAATGGAAGAGAAAGAAATGTGTATTTGTACAATTTTCGATTAAATGCTGTCCGACGTTTGGTTAAACGCATCTCGTCATTGCGGAATAGGGAGCCGCGGAGTGTGCATGCCGAGAACTGGCGAGCAGGCAACCGTCACCACTTACCACCACCATCACTATCTAAAACCTCCACACTCACCACATACCACCGGTACCCCTCCATCACCCACCACTCTCACACAACCAACTACCGACGACTACTGCCACCACGCACCACCTACCTCTCACCACCAATATCACCCTCCACCAAAACCACCCACCACCAAGACCCCCAACACCACCCTCCACAAATAACACGCATGCCTCAGTAGCGCTGTTGTTGTTGTTGTTGTTGTTGTTGTTGTTGTCAATAACAACCCTCGCGTATCATCAATAACACCACACACCTTCAATACCACCCACCACCAACAGCCACCACCAACAGCCACCGCCAACCATCACAACCACCACCACCACTAGCCACCTACCACCATTCATTACCTCTATCCACCACAACCAACCACAAACATACGACCAACCAAGCAACCAACCACAAGAACCCACCACCAGAACCCATCATCTCAATCCACCACATCCCACCCCCAATGAACGTCTTTCAACCAATAAAATCTATAGAAGGATTAGCGTTAACAACAGAATCTCTTCGCCTATGAAATATATGGAACTTAATTTCTTGAAAATATATGAAATAAGTTTACCATAGGGTACCAAAGGGATGTATAGTACATCCCGCATACGTTTATGTTAGACCACTGGGAAATTAATTTATAAATAAAGAATTATGATTTCTGATATTAATCAAGGTCCCATTCCAATTCTTTTGGGTCATTACAGCCGAATCAAAAAGACTACTCGGACATATAGTCCAAGTCAAAACATCAATTTGAAAGTATGCGAACAAGCCACCTCTACAGCAAATCATGTCTTCAAAACACATTCCACTCGCTGAGTGATCCCTCATTGCGGCAGGGCGATGCTTGAGCTGGGGAGCAGCCGGCCGTGGCAAGACGCCCTGGAAGTCGGGACCGGGTCTCGGCGCATGGACGCTTCAGCGATGCTCGACTACTTCCAACCGCTGTACGAGTGGCTGAAGGCCGAGAACGCTCGCACGGGCGAGCACATCGGCTGGAAGCCCACGCGACGCGGTGAGTGTCGCGCTCACGCGACTCTTAAGCCTGTCTCTGTTGTATTCCCATCCGTTTGTCTTTCCTCCTCTTTATCTGAAGGTTTATCATTCTTTCCTCTCTGGGTACCAAAGGGATGCGTAGTCTTATGCATGTCTCTGTTCTATTTCCCATCCGTTTGGCCTTCCTCCTCTTTATCTGGACGTTTATCATTCTTTCGTCTCTGGGTACCAAAGGGATGCGTAGTCTTATGCCTGTCTCTGTTGTATTCCCATCCGTTTGCCTTTCGTCCTCTTTATCTGGACGTTTATCATTCTTTGCCCTCTGGGTACCAAAGGGATGCGTAGTATATCCCGCATACGTTTATGATAGACCACTGGGAAATTAATTTATAAATAAAGGTTGATCATTTCTGATATTTGTCAAGGTACCATTCTAATTCTTTTGGGTCATTACAGCCGAAACAAAAAGTCTACAGGGACATATTGTACGTCTCAGAACATCAATTTGAAATTTTGTCTGTCCCCAAAACACCATTAGGACTTGTCCGACTCTAAAACGCCACCAGGATATTTTTTGTCATTTAAAATACTTGGGAGACCTATTATTCCGGCACAAAATACCTCTAAGAAAATAAATGTCACGCCTTTCCCCAATAGTCCGATGTTTTCTTTACCTAGGTGACCTTAAATTCTTAAAGACAGATGAAATAAGTTTACCATAGAGATGCATAGTGCATCCTGCATATGTTTATGCTAGACCACTGGGAAATTAATTTATAAATAAAGAATTTTGATTTCTGATATTAATCAAGGTACCATTCTAATTCTTTTGTGTCATTACGGCCGAATCAAAAATACTACAGGGACATATAGTCCGACTCAAAACATCATTATTATATACAGCATGGATTACGCCTTTAGGCCTGTTCCGTCTCCAGGAGTTTCATTTGATCATTGTATCGCAGTCGTGGACGTCCTACATTTCTTCTGCTTTGCGGTCTGTATCCAAAAATTTGAAGAGGGATGCGCGAACTATCCATTTTCTGAAAATGGTCGTACCATTGGGATCTATGTGAATCTATATTGCAAATTTGAAGTTCTGACCCAATGTCTTCATTTTTCTTGTGGTCCCTCAAAGAGTATCCCGCTAGTGGTCTCAGCAACCTCATTTCTGCTGCTTCAATCTTTTTTCTCTGTTGAGTTTTTATTGTCCATGCCTTTGAACCATACAAGAGGGCTAGAACCGCCATCGTTCTATAGAATTTAACAACAGTGTCTTTTCTTACTTTCTTTAGCAGATGTTGCTTCATTGTACCAAGTAGCTGCAGGAATTTAGAGAGTTTTTGTTCTAGGTTTTTAGAATGATCATAAGCTATATTGTATCCCAGATAATTAAAATTTGAGGCTCGTTGAATGACGCTATTATTTATTCCAATCTTTGCTCGAAGTGGCTTACTCCCTTAAATCAGAATATCCATGACTTGGTTTTTAATGAGGATAATTTTAAATTAAAATATTTAGCGATGTTAAAAGACTAGAGAGGGCTCTTTGTAGATTTTCTTGCGAGTCTGCTAGGATAACCTGGTCATCTGCAAATAGTAATGTATTCAAGGCAATTTTTCCCATAAAATTTGCTTTCAATTGGCTTTCCCATCGCCTAATCACGTCATCAAAATCTAAATTAAAAAGAATGGGTGACATGGAACACCCCTGTCTAACGCCTTGATTTATTATTCTGTATTCATTACTTGGTCCATCTCCTGTATTTATTCTTATAGCAGTATTCACATACATACTACGAATGGCTATTACTAGATGTATACTCCCTACCTCTATCATCTACTCTGTATTGTATCATATCATTAACATATTCTGTTCCTTTTCAACATTCAACTATTCTCTCTCTTGTCAATCTTTTACTACCCGCTCCCCAACTTCTTGATTATAAGCTGATTCTAATTTTCTAATGTTTTCTAATTACCTTCTATAAAACATCTCTTTTCCTAATTTCCTTTCTCTGCTGATCTCAACTCATTCGTCTGTTAGTACAAGTAAAACTCGTCTACCCCAACCTGCATGCAGTTAACTCAGCGCTAACAACCGGGCTTAACAAACGAGCTACTGACCCCGTGCCATCTTTCCTTCCTCGTTCTTGACTCCCTTCTCTTCTCCTACACAAACACACATACTCTCTCTCTCTCTCACACACACATACACACGCACTCTCTCTCTCTCTCTCTCTCTCTCTCACACACACACACACACACATGTTTACATGCGGTACTCTATCACACATATGGATAGTCCAGTCGGGAGCTTATATTCTGTTCCAGCTGGGGCGTTGTTCCCTTAGCGGAGATATTTGGAGGTGGGATATCCCCACGCCGACGTATTGGTCGTTGCCGGATTAAACTTTCAACAGGGAGAAACGCCATCACATTCTGGAATATAACTCACTACTGCACTACACTTAGGAAACCAATGAACGTAGCAGTTACTCAGAAATAAAGTAATCAGCCAATCACAGTGGCGCTGAAACAGGTACAGCGAGAAGAAACAACATCAATCTGACGATAAAGTTTGTTCGATCAAGGGGCACCATCTGCGTGGTGGGAGCCCAATCCTCGTCTTCTCTTCCTTACTTGATTTTCAATCGCATTATTATTATTATTATTATTATTATTATTATTATTATTATTATTATTATTATTATTATTATTTACTTTAATGATTTCTTTTGCTTATGTAATTTCATTTCTCTCTTCCAATGCTTCACTTTTACAAATTGATTCTTCTCTTCAGCTCTTGCGTTATGTCCTTATACAACGTATTTATTCATTCACTTCTTTCTTCTGTGATTCCATCTTTTACTCATTGTTTATTCATTCCTTCCTTATTAACATTTATTTTCTAAATTCTAATGTTTTCTTCTTTTACTTAGGTATGTTTTCAATTTGCTTATGTTTAATACGATAAGAAAAATGGAAATAAACGATCTCGGGTACATCCTTTTTATAATTCCAATAAGTGCATATCCAGTCTTAGTGCATTATTTCTCACTTCGAACAACTAAATCTGAACTTATTTTAGAAATATTGTGTGAAGGATACCCTTCTAAATTTGTATTTGGTTCACGTTTGTTTCTGCACTTATAATATTATTTAGTCTAAAAATTTTTAATTTATTGGATTTTTTCAAAATCGTTAGAAATTCTGTTTCATCTGATGATGTTTCTTAAAAACACAATTTTCAAAAAATCTCTTATAATTTTTTATCCATTTATCTGTTTTTGTTTCATATCAAATGTGAACTTTCCCATACTCAAAACTCTTCCCATACGCTGAAACGAAAAAGTTACGTGAATATTTAAGTGTCAAGGTTTTTTTCTTTACCCATCATTTTCACTGTTTTCTTAAGAAGACGTTTTATTCACAGTGTCCTATTTTTTAAATTCGTTGCATCCGCAGTGTGCGTGGCGTCACGAGAAGAACTGAAGCGCCTGCAACAGGGGTCCAAAGACAAGGAGAAAGCCGACATATCACGGTGAAATACAGCCCCCGCCGTTCCAGCCGTCCCAGCCGACTGTGCCATCTCCGATGTCCCTGACGTGCCTGTCGCCCCTAACGAGCCTGACGTCCCAGAGGAAACTGTCCTGCCTGTTGTTCCTGCGGTTCTTTTCGTCCCTGAGGTACCTACCTTCCTTGACGTGCCTATCGCCCATGATCTGCCTGTCGTCCCTGACGTTTTTGTCGTCCCTGACTTGCTTGTTATGCCTGAAGCGCCTGCGGTCCCGGAAGTTCCTAACGTGCCTGTCATTCCTGATTTGGCTATCGCCCATGAGTTGCCAGTCGTTCCTGATATGCCTGTCGTCTCTGACGTTCTTGTCGCTGACTTGCCTATCGTGCCTGCGGTTCCTGACGTGCCTATCTTTCCTGTCGTTCCTGATGTACCTATCGGCGATGAGTTGCCAGACATACCTGTTGTGCCTGTGGTCTCTGAAGTTATTGTCGTCCCTGATTTGCCTGTCGTGCCTGCGGTCCCTGACGTGCCTATCGTTCCTGTCATTCCTGATGTACCTATCGGCCATGAGTTGCCAGACATACCTGTTGTGCCTGTGGTCTCTGAAGTTATTGTCGTCCCTGACTTGCCTGACGTGCCTGTGGTCCCTGACGTGCCTATCGTTCCTGACGTTCCTGATGTACCTATCGCCCATGAGCTGTCTGTCGTCGCTGTTGTACCTGACGTCCGTGACATTCTTGTCATCCCTGACTTGCCTGCTGTCCCTGACTTGCCTATCGTTCCTGATGTACCTATCGACCATGAATTGCCAGTCATTCCTGTTGTGCCTGACGTCCGTGACGTTTTTGTCGTCCCTGACTTGCCTGCCGTGCGTGTGGTCCCTGACTTGCTTATCGTTCCTGACGTTCCTGATATACCTATCGCCCATGAGTTGCCTGTCGTCCCTGACATTCTTGTCGTCCCTGACTTACCTGCCGTGCCTGCGGTCGTTCACGTGCCTATCGTTCCTGTCGTTCCTGATGTGCCTGTCGTCCATGAGTTGCCAGTCGTCCCTGTTGTGCCCGTCATCCGTGACGTTCTTGTCGTCCCCGACTTTCCTGTCATGCCTGTAGTCCCTGACATGCCTGTCATCCCTGACGTTCCCGTCGCCCCACGGATGCTTGACGTGTCTAACGTGCTGGTGGTTCCTGACGTGCCAGATTTTCCTATTGCCTATGAGATGCCAGTCGAACCTGACGTGCCTGTTAATCCCTACGTGCCTATGGACTCCGATGTGCTTGTCATCTCCGACGTGCATCTCGTCTCTGACGTTCCTATCGTGCCCGACGTTCCTGTCAACCCTGACGTGCTTGTCGTCCCTCATGTGCCAATTGACCCTGAGTTTTTTGTCGTCCGTAATGTTCCTGTTGCCCCTTATGAGCCTGTTGTCGCTGACGTGTCTGTCGCACCTGTCGACCCGATCGTCAACGTGTCCGCATTTGCCCCTCCCGATCCAGTCGCCCCCGTCGTCCCTATCGTTCCCTTCACACCGGTCGGTCCTGTAGCCTCGGACAGGGCCATCCGTCACATCGGCTCGGCTAATCCCTCAGTTTCCGCCATCGTCCACACCGCCTCCGTCGATTCCGTTGGTCCTCCCGACGCCGTTCCTGGCGATCTTGTTTCCTCCGTCCTCTCCACCCTTGCCACTCCCACCGGGCCTGCTATCCACCGGCGACCCATTCACCTTCAATGTCCCGAACGCCTTTGTCGCTTGCCTTGCCCTCGTGTCCTCCGCCTTCTTCTCCGTTGCCTCTGTGGCCTTCCGGTGATCCCGTTGTCCCTGCCGCCACTCTCGCCACTGCAGTCCCTGCTGTCTCCCACACTCTTGCCGCCTCCTCCGACCTCACCGTCCGCATCAAACCCGCCGGTGCGTTAACATTCTTCCCGATCACTCTCATTGTCCCCATCGCCCCCTGCATCCCCTTTGTGTTGCCCCCTGCACACCACTTCGTTGCTTCTAACGAACATGTCGTCCCTCTCGCCTCCGCCTTCCCCGCTGTCACTAATATTTCCAGTCCATTCATCCTACCGGGAGAGGTGACTCAGTGCGTCAACGGATGTCACTGCAGTGCCTCTGACCGGGAGGTCCTAGGTTCGAGTCCCGACAGCGGCAGAATTTTCGACACTCGCTTGTCAGTTAGGTCGGAATCAATCGCTGTCTGGAGGAGAAATCTAGCGACCGGCTGATCTAATCGGTAGTTTTCCATGATTTCTACAATAAACACCAGGCGAATGCCTCGGCGGACCCCATCAACAGGCCACGGATCGTGCGCGAAGTTTCCTTCCCCTTCCTTGTCCTATCCTCTCCCCTTACTCACACTTACACTAACATGCACTACACTACCGTACATGTCAGGACACCTGTCGGGAACACAGAACTTGTCCCGGCTGGGGCGGTGCTCCGCTGGTGGGAAAAACCTGGTCGAGGGAAACCCCGCTAGCCGACGGTAGGTCGGCGCTGGATCTCGCCATCACCGCCCGTCGTATGAAAAACATGCACTACTCTGACGGGACTAATGACTTCAATCGTCGACTCGCCCAGAATCACTAACAACCAACCAACCACATCAGTTAGTTGCTCCTAGCGCCCTGTCGTCCCTCTCGCCTCCGCCTTTCCCTCCTTGCATCCTGCCGTCACCGGTGCCCTTGGCGCTCCTGCAGCACCCACCATTTCCACCGCGTCCTCCCTCTCGTCGTCCCCGCGACAGCCTGCCTTCTGTTCCAGCCGCAAGCTTTGCTTTCGTATATCCACGGGCGGCAAGAGAGCCTTAGGGGACAAGTTTATTCATTCTCTTAGCTTTGTAAGAGTAATCGTACTTTCCAGACTACTTATGGAACGGTTAGTGGGCTTTCTACTGAAGTACCTTTGTTTGGCCGAACGGCGGGTTTATTGATATCCATTACGTAATATCTTCTAAGATAGATTTTGGCTGAGTTAAATAATAATTTTGGGGCCAAAACGAGAAATATGTTATAAATGTTTTCAGTTCACGTTTTCCTTTTGGGGAATTATTTCATCAATATTACGTTTATTAGAAAATTTAGTGAAACTGAAATTTTAGAACATTTGTTACGCTCTAATTTCTTAAAAAGCCCCCTTTAGAAGATGTTCTCATAGGGATGTATCAACCAAGTGTTGTAATATTGAGATGGAATAAACGAAATAAAAAAAAAAATAAACCCATATTGTTTATTTTGAGAATGCTGATTTCACGTACGTCTTCAACAATTGAATGCTATTTCAACTACACATGCATACAAAATGTGAAAATGATTAATGAGTTACAAAGGTTGGATGCAATATCATCATATTTCATACAGCATTTTAGGTATGTTCAGATAAAACTGTGGATGCAAGAAAGAAAACAAAACAGTTTCGTCTGCACCCGATACTACTGATATTAATGGAAGATAAGGATTTATACACTTGAATTAAAATGAATATCGGGATAGCTGTCTAAAAAAAGTGTATGACACGCGATGTTAAAAGTGATTTTATTTTGTCCGTGGGATTGTACCACTCGGCTTTTCGGCTTCGTGTCGCAACAATTTCTATAAGCAAAACAAAATGGCCCTTGTACCACTCTTAGCATAAATAGTACTCGTATGTACTCCTTAGAAACACTCGTGGTACTGCGCTCATGAGTAGTGTCCGGAAAAATTTGTAGTATGAAATGTCAAAATATGTATATAAATATGTAATGAAAACAGTAAGAATATGTAATAAATATGTAAAATCGGATTCAATATGTAATATTAAAATACACCGATTACATTTACATAATACGAGATTGCATTTATAAAAACTTTCCTACATTATTTTAAAAAGAATATGAACGTTTTAAAAATCATTTGGAGAGCACAAATCGATGCATACTTTGAACCTCAAAACATTCCCGTCAGTAGTAATAACTTCATCTATTGCTATCCACGCCATTGCCAGGCTATTGCTATCGTTGTTTTAGCAGCCCGGCTAGATACTATAGAAGCCATCAAACAAACTGGCGACATCTACGACCAGTAAACTATCATTGCAGCGAGAAGCATTCTCAACTAGCTGTTACACGTCGGCGATCGACAGTTTCTTGAAAATTAAGGTAAAACGTCACGAAACGCGGCGTCAGTGATACTTTTTCCATGAAAAAGATCTCAGTCGCTGACGCGCACTTCCCGCCGCTGAGAAAACTGAAGCAGGCGCTGAAGCAGGCAACTGTAGGAACAACCGACCACGTCTTCATACCTGAAGTAGGGATCATGTAATAACGCTATTTTCCCAAAATAAATATTTTGTGAAAATAGCAAAATATATAAAATATGTAACATAATACTAAATATACCAAAATATGTAACAAAAAATTAGATATTGGGTTAGGAAGGCGACGATTCGCCAATATTACAATGTTGAGAGCGGTAGGTAGAAATACAAAAAATCTATAATTACATAAAAATCCAGTCTCTACTCATGATTATTAGTACTAACTTGAACATTTCTTACTCATGGTTCTCCGGCCTCTTGTATAGCTTCTTGTAGCTACTTGTGAGATAAATAACTATTATTTAAGACAATAAATACAAAAATAACATGAATGTTAAAATGATGTAATTTCTTTTTATTTTGTTAAACGTGTTAACTGGATAAGAAGCACTATGGTATAATTACAAAAATATGCTGGCATTTGAATGACGTGAAGCCGAGCTAAGGTTTCAGTGCAACTTCAGGTGTCATCTTGTTTGTGTCTCGTCTCTTCATTGATGACGGTAGGCGCCTAGCCTTTAGAAGAACGTTTAGATGCACGAGATTTTCGCCTGTAAGGATAAAATAAAAGCATGAATTGTCTTTTGAATCTCATTAAAATAAGGAACATCCGGCTTTGATATCATAGATAGTAATTCGGGATTTGTTAGTGTGCTAGTCCCTTACGTCTACGATTGGCATAATTGTCTTCATTTTTGTTAAGGTACATCTACATTTAATTATACCAAAGCGAAATAAGGATCTATCTCAGCATTCGTCTTACTGATTAAGAAAGAATGAAGAATAAACCTGATCGAGACGGGTTTATTGCCCTAAAATTACATTGTCTTAAGAAATATTTTTCTCAACGATCAATATTACATTAGAGTTAATTTACTCGTAAATTACAACCAAATTCAGATGTTTATCAGGCAAAAAAGATATCGAATTTTACTTTCAGGGAAAGTTACGGTGACGTTCCTTAATTTTTCTATCAACAATTCAAGCATACTGCGTGAACATATACACTATTCTGTGGGAACAAATGGTATAAACAATATGAAGTGTTTTGATGTTAAGGAAAATTGGATTATGACCATACAATAATATCTTATGTAATATTACAGCAAAATATACCTGAAAATTTAGAATGGATCCTGAAGAAGAGATGTGGAAGTAAAGAGATTTTAATTGTACAGGATCAAAAAATTCGAATGTTACCAAATCCCTATGATTATTCTAGTTCTCTAATTTAGAATTTTTTTCAGAACACGACCTTTTGAACCTATTTGAACAATCTGACTAAATGAGCCCACAACAAGCGCAAATGAAATAGAATGTTGAAGAAAATTGTCAAAACAGTGTGCTTATCATTGAGACATTTTGGATTAGTAACAGTCTTACATGTTAATTACTCACGGGAGTTTAATCGAAATTCAGGTGCAGGAATTGCAATGAACGTCACAGATTTTTAAAAATTCAAGAAAAATGTAGTTCAAACTCCCCCATATTCAAAAATGTGTGAGGGTCATGCAAATAGGATTATAAATAATGTCCAGTTACTTCAACCTTGAGAACTTTGAAAGAATTGTTTGAAAAAATATTTGAAAGAGTAATTGTTTGGTTGTCATCGTTTGTCAAAATAGATATGGCATCCGCCAAATGTATTTCGAAATTTTGGAAGTAACCGACAAGTCATAATAAGGGAGAGCATTCTCCAGAATAAATTTTCAGTACTTTGCGTGCCTTTGCTATAAAGGATTTACTCTAAGAAGGGACCACTTTAACAGGTCGGGAACCAAATGAACGTCATGCAAGGCGATGACATTGCTAGGGATATTGATGAAACCATTTGTAAATGAGCTAACTGTAAACGAATGCACTGGCAAAATGAGTGCATGGACGTAACTTGCAGTTGAATGGCCAGAGGTGTCCAAGCAGTACCTGTCAATGCAGTCCCTTCTTATGGTAACCTCTCTGTACCAGCGCGTTTTCTTCGCGTGATTGCGTGGATGACATCGGGAGCGGTGGCTCTGGACATCAACTGATGTCACTGCAGTGCCTCTGACCAGGTTGTCCTTGGTTCGAGTCCCGACGACGGCAGGATTTTCGACACTAGCTTGTGAGCTAGATCGAATTCAGTTGCTATCTGGAGGAGAATTCTAGCAGCTGGCTGCTCTGATCGGTAGTTTTCCGTGGTTTCTCCGATCAACACCAGGCGAATGCCGGAGCAGTTCCCTAACAAACGGGCCACGGACCGCATGCGATCTTTCCTTCCTCTTCCTTGTCTTATCCTCACCCCTTACACACACTTACACTAACATGCACTACACTACCACACATGCCGGGAGAGCGGTCGGGGAATTCGAACTTATCCCGGCAGGGGCGGTGCCCCGCTGGTGGGAGATACCTGATTAGGAAAAACCCATGCTAGTCGTCAGTAGTTCGGCGCCTGATCTCGCCATCCAGTGGAGGACGATCACCGCCATCTCCCGATGAAAAAATGCGCTACACTTACGGGACTAATGACGTCAGTAGTTGACGCGTCCGGAATCACTAATCAATCAATCAATTCGCGTGGTTGCCACGCGCTACGCACCCTTCCTTGGACCCCCTGGGGCCGTCACTGGTGCTGGGTCGACCCTCGGCGGTGCTCGGGCGTGCCTCGCTGCTCCTCGGCCCACCAGCGCCCACGCTCGGCCTGCGGGCGTCAATGGAATTGCTGGTTGACTTATAGACACACCAATATGAAAGAAGACCGGATGAGTTTAGTTCCGAGGCAGCGTTGCTGCGACTCTGAGCGGGAATTCCTGGGTTTGGATCCCGACGGTGGCCGATTTTCTACTCTACATAGACAGGTCGAATTCACAGTACAATCTACAAATTGCAATATTACCGGTTTATATCCCGCAGGTAACATGCAATGTCATTGGGTGTTGAGAATTTTTGAACGGTTGAGTAACATTATCAACTGGTGCGATTCATTGGTAAGTCCAATGCCAGAACTTATTTGAACAAAGGTATGCATGTCACTTAAAAATTTTCATTACACGAAAAAAGCTTTTAAAATAGTTTACATCGTCGGCGATACGACATGTAACTAGTAACAAATAATGACCTCATTTAATTACACACTTGTCAACCAAATAGAGGGACGGATAACCAAGGGCTGCGTTCGTCAAGGATATTCGTCCTTGTCCGTCCAAGGTCCGTCGTTCGTTAAGAATTATCGAAATAATTGTTTTTGTGACTAAAGATGGCGGATGCATACTAGTACTTCAAGAAAGGTATTTATTTATGTATGGATATATTTTTTCTAACAAAATGGTATCACGAAAAGCATTTCAACGCCTCATGGCCAATATCACAACTAACGATCTTGCACAGTGGCGTATACTGTGGGTCCACAGTATACCAGACTACCATCGGACTACCGGCGGTAGCCCGAGAAAGTTACGAGCATTGAAATCTGGCAAGATTTATTATATTAAAAATAATTTTAGGTCACTTTTTCAGTGACATACATTTTTCAAAATTCCATATAATCTTTTCTGTTGACATGTGTATTAAATCGCTCGCAAGTCGGCGCATCAGTACTCTGAAGAGGAGGCAACGCCGAAGAAACCGCTGGCACTCAGCGGCATCCACACACTGTGCGTTCGTTGCGTGACTCACTCCCCCCTCCTACTGGTAAGAAAGGGCCAGCCAAGGGCTCCGGTTGCCGATTTCCCGAGCGGTTTCTTAAAACGCTCGGAGCAGTTCGGAGGCAGTGGACAGTAAACGGACAGAGTAAACTAGATGTGCGCCTTTGTGCACGACACACACGATTGGTGGTGAGTGTACAAAAACATAATAGACTAGGTCAGCGGTAGTCCAGGCCATGAAAGCGGTATACGCCATTGGTCCAGGTTGATTACAAATAACGGCGAACCGCTCGGTTTGCAGATATCAACCGGATACTTTTCTGTTCTATATAGGCGACGTCAATAACTATTTTACACCAATGGAGTATAATTATTTTGAGATGGCGCAATGGAATTTAACACATGATCTCGTGACTAATGTCGTGTCAAACTCATGAGGCGCTAATTCCGAGATATGATACCAATGAAGATATCAGTAATGTTAGCGATGGGTTGTGGACTAAGACGTAGGGTAATTGGATGACTCCAAGAGGCAATGTGTTGCTTTGTCCACCACAAAGTGCATGCGGGTCGTCAGGTATTTTTTAGCTGCAGGACACCGTAGAGGAAAACTAGCATGCTAGCCTGTAACCTGAGGATCCGCGAATGATGATAATGATGATGATGTGTGTCTCATGTGCATTGGGTGTTTGGGGCTCTGTGACTGCTAATTACAGGTTATGGAAAAAGCGCTTGCCCCAAGTAAGGCACTGAAAAGTAGAGACCGGATTTTTATATAATTACATATTTTTTGTCTTTCTACTAATCCTTCTCAAAATTGAAATCTTGGCGAATATTCGATATTGTCCTAACACAATATCTAATTTGGTCGTTACATATTTTTACATATTCATACTATATTACATATTTTGCTATTTTCACAAAGTATTTTTTTATTCTATCAACTTTCTTGAACTTTAATTACGACTTTTTTATGAAAAGGCATATTTAAAAATTCAGTATTTTCTCTTAATTATTGGCAAAATCTTAATGTAAAAAGTATCATTGTCGCCACGTTTCGTGACCATTAACCTTAACTCCCTAGAAACTTAGGCGATCTCCAATGTGTAAAACTTCGATAATAATTTTGGACGCTGCAGTGATTGTTTGCTGGTCGTAGATATCACCATGGCTTCTAATTTGTGTAGTCTCGCTGAAGGCATACGGACTTCCTTATATACACCTTGGTCTGGCTGCTAAACAATGGTGTACATATTTTGACGTTTCATTCTCCATATTTTTCCGCTCTCTACTGATAAGCAAAGGGAGTATCGCCTACTCCAGAGTCAATGATGATGAGATGATAGTTAAGAGGTAAAATTGTTGTCATCTGATTGTGAAGCGAGGTGGGGACGAAGAAGTGGCAAGGTAATAGCGAGGTATTGGAAAGTGGCATGGAAGTGACGGGGTAGTGGCGAGGTTGTGCCATGAAATTGGTGAGGAGGTGCCGAGGAGATGGTGTGGAAGTGGTATGGAAGTGGCGTGGAAGTGACGTGGAAGTGATGTGGAAGTGGCGTGGAAGTGACGTGGAAGTGGCGTGGAAGTGACGTGGAAGTGACGTGGAAGTGGCGAGAAAGTGGCGAGGAAGTGGCGAGAAAGTGGCGAGAAAGTGGCGAGAAAGTGGCGAGAAAGTGGCGAGAAAGTGGCGAGAAAGTGGCGAGAAAGTGGCGAGGAAGTGGTGAGGAAGTGGCGAGGAAGTGGCGAGGAAGTGGCGAGGAAGTGGTGAGAAAGTGACGTGGAAGTGGCGTAGCAATAGCGAGGAAGTGGCGAGGAAGTGGCGAGGAAGTGGCTAGGAAGTGGGCAGGAAGAGGAGAGCAAGTAGCGAGGGTGTGGCGAGCTGGGGCCAAAAAAATGACGAGGATTTGGTGAGAAAATTGGCGAGAAAGTGGCGAGAAAGTGGCGAGAAAGTGGCGAGAAAGTGACGAGAAAGTGGCGAGAAAGTGGCGAGAAAGTGGCGAGAAAGTGGCGAGGAAGTGGCGAGGAAGTGACGTGGAAGTGACGTGGAAGAGGCGAGGAAGTGGCGAGGAAGTGCAGGAAGAAGAAAGGAAGTGGGGAGGAAGTAGCGAGGGTGTGGCGAGCCGGAGGCGAAAACGTGACGTGGCTTTGGTGAGAAAATTGGCGAGGAAGTGGCGTAGATATGAATGGTGGTATGAATGGAGGTCCATAGAGGGTGTGCCCCGCCCCCACTCGCCTGGCCGATTGGCTGGCTCTGGCGGCCGGCGCCGACTCGCTGGTCCTGGGTTCCGGTGTCTCGCTGGCGCGAGAGCTGCGCAGGCTCTGCCTGGAGGTGGCCGCCGCCGTCGCGCTGAGGCGCGTAACGAGGCTGGCGCGGGACTGCTGGCGAGCGGCCAAGGCTGTGCGGGACACCCTGGCGGCGAGCGCGCTGCTCCGCGATCTGCGCACACGGTGAAACAGAAACCATCACTATTATGAATAGAGTTGACCAATTATCATGGAGAAACAACAATAAAAAGGATTTTGAAATATAAAAATCATTTAGGGCCGTATTAATAAACCTCTACCAGGGGCCTGCCAGGCCTAACAGGCTGCCAATGTTCAGTTTTGCGATTTATGAACAGCCCTCAGCCAATTCCAGTCGCCCCTTGACCTCTCAGCAAACCCCCAGATGGCAGGCCCCTAACAGCTCTGCTGTCAGAGCTTCATAAATACGACCCTTACAATAGTACAATTGCTCGCTGGATCTACTTTGTCTATACTTATTTATTCTCCGACAAAAGTAGTAAAATCTTATGGTGGCATATTGGGGAGTTGTAGAAAGCTAGATAATCAAGAAGCAGAGCAGCAACGATCAGAGCATTTCTACAAATGAATGAAGAGAAACGAGACGAACAATCCGATGTAAATGGGATACAACTGCTCCTACATGCATATTCAGTCCATTAAAATTAATTATACAATTTTAAAGAGAGAAGGATTTTGCATAGTATATGAACTTTTTGTCGATAAAAATCATGTAGTTTCATCTAATGGATTTCAAAATAACGTGCCTTGCAAGAGTGATCGCTGGGCTCGTGGATACATTTCGCATTTGTAAATTATTGTATAAAATGTGATCATTTCTTTGAATAATGAAAATCTATAGAACCGAAGCGGTAGCTCAGTGTAACAACTGATATCACTGCAGCGCCTCTGACCGGGAGGTCCTAGGTTCGAGTCCTGGTGGCGGCAGGATTTTCGACACTAGCTTTTCAGCTAGGCTGAATCCAGTCTCTGTCGGGAGGAGAATTCCAGTGTCCGGCTGTTCTGATCGGTAGTTTTCCTTGGTTCTCCGATCTACACCAGGTGAATGCTGGAGCAGTTCCCTAACAAACGGGCCACGGACCGCGCGCGATCTTTCCGTCCTCCTCCTTGTCCTTTCATCTCCCCTTACACACACACTTACACTAACATGCACTACACTACCACGTATTCCCGGAGACCGGTCGGGATCATAGAGCTTGTCCCGCCTGGAGCGGTGCCCCGCTGGAGGGAGAGTCCTAGTTAGGGGGAAACCCCGGTAGCCGGCGGTAGGTTGGCGCCAGATCTCGCCATCCAGCGGGGAAAATCTCCGCCATCTCCCGACGAAAACATGCACTACACTTACGGAACTAATGACCTAATTTTTTGACGCGCCCGGAATCATTAACAACCAGTCAACTATAGAACCGAGATTAGTGTTACAACCCTCATCCTCTGAACTTTGATTAATAGTTCCCTCGCCTTTCGTATCTTCGTGATAAGCATGAATACCAAAGACAAATAAATCCTGTCACGATAAACAATAAAAGCGTAGATATAAGCAACTTCATTTTTAAATACAAGGTTACGTGAAATATCAACCTCATGAAACCCCAATTTAAGAAATGTTCACAAAGGTTTCATTTTGTAAATTATGATTGTAGGAAACACAACTGAAGTCTTAGCTACGACAGGTTTTCATACTGATCCGAGTTATGCTCGAATAAACGTATGGGAGAACTTTCTAAAAGCAATTTCTGCTGTAATATATTATAGCGGCGTTGCTAGCCGAATTGTTGAATTATGATTCGTGAAGTCACGTAAATTAAGCAAGTCGAGACTCCGCGGACTCCTAGTTGGGTGACCGTCTGGGAACCCCGTTTACTAACGATGTCGAGCACATTGCCGAAGGGGTAAAAGCACTGACTGCGACGTGACGAGACTTGACAAAGAAACTTAAGTGGGGGTTACTCCTAGTAAGCGCTCAATGCCCAACGAGGGCTTGGAGACGCGAAGTGTAGAGAAAAACGCACCAAAGACGAGATATTGTAACGTATTGTATTAACACAAGCAGGAAGACCGGCGCCTTGCAGGCACCGCGTCGCAGGATTAGGGCGCCAGATAATACTGGGTGGAGAAAGGAAGTAGAATGAGCAGGCGGTAGCTAGGGGCCGAGGCACCACGAGGTATTTTGGGAACTTCCAGAAATCCATGGGAAGGGATGCCCAAAATGCGTGGTGGCGCGACAGCCACGTGGCATGAAGTGTCGCGCGAAAGCAAGATGACGTTGCGTGTCACGTGGTCGGGAAAGTACATAAACGAGAGCGCAAAGCGCGGCGGTGGGTTTTGAGCTGAGTGAAAAGCTCGTGCGAACGCACAAAACTTGCGCCCAGGGCGGTGCGGAGACGAGCTATGCTCGTAGGGCCACCCATGTGTTGGGGCGCCGCTGTGGAACATTTTTTCCACGGGTGACTGTGGTCGCCGGGGCTCTACGCTGTGCGCGTAAGCTCGCTGAGGAGTGGCGAAGGCCACGAGTCAGGCAGGTTTGCATAATTTAAGGATCGCTCCTGCGATCGGGGGATAGGGTCTATCAGAGCTGTACATAACTGATCAAACTATTTATTTGTAAATACGTATTAATAAATCTGTAAAACCTTGAAGCTCTTGTCTGTGATTGCTGTTGTGTTCCCACGTCACAATAGATTCCTCCAATGCCCTAAGTCATCTTTCAAAAAGTCATTTGTTTATAAAGGTTTATCAGGTATAGAACGCAAAAAATGTTTATATAATAATAACAAGAATACTGTAATAATAATAATAATAATAATAATAATAATAATAATAATAATAATAATAATAATAATAATAATAATAATAATGCATTTAGTGTTTTCGGTCGGAAGTCCGACTTCGCCACCCTGCCACCGGTGTCCCTCATGCCTGGCCTTACTTAAATTTCCATGCTTGGGGTAAGAGCGACACGAGGCAAACACTAAGTATTCTCTTCACCGTAAATAGCAAGATTCGCCTGCTTGAGCTTTTCTTCGTCACACAGCTACGGAAAGTGGGACGATTTTAAAGGAAAGCTACAACTCTTATTTGTGCCTCGACGCAGTGGCAACCCCCAGGGTTCGATCCCCGGGGCGGCCATCCTGACCTTTCCTTGTTTCCCTTGGTCATAAAGGCGAATGCTGGAATGGTTACAAAAAGCGGCGATCACCTCTCATCATCATCCTATCACCTCACAATTGATAATTCAAGGCTTAACAACCTTGTCTTACCAAGGGATACAGCCGAAAAGCAGATCCTCATAATTACACAGTCTCTCTCTAGGATAGAATATGACTGAGCGTCAGAAGAGAACGTGATCAGAAATGGCCAATGTGCTAATAATAATAATAATAATAATAATAATAATAATAATTCGTAGTAAAAAGGCATGACAACAGTATTTTTATAAGCTTCATAATTCATGCTTGATAATGTCATGTCGAATATTGAGTTGACAGTGTTATTTTTGTTAGGCATCGTTTTCGTTGTATTGCTTTGGTACATGCCATCGTTATCACTGATTAAACTTAAATTAAACATTTTTGAATCTCTCATCTTAAATTGTTGCCTTTCTTTTGGTCCACTGTTCCTTCACACTCTGCTCAACGAGCGGATGGTTTTTTTCCTTACTCTGATAATGTATGTTGGGCGTTGATTCCATCTTTTATGGTTTACTAGTTCATTGCTGTGTACTTATGGACCTTAAACAAAACATGTAATGATATTGTTAATACCCTTGCGGGCTTTTTTGATTCTTTATGCCCTCGGGCCTTTTGAATACTTAATGGCCCGCTCTAAAACCAACACAACACATGCAGCATTTTTTAAAACTTGATTTATTAAAGTTCAGATGTAAGCAAGTACAAAAATTAATTGTGAAAAGCTCAAATAAGTAAAATAACGATTATGCAATAGTCATTAGATACACACTCTGTTTTGTTTATCTGACGTCTTATTGACAAATGACTATCACAATACAACTTTTCACTTTTAATGCAAGAAAAAATATAAAATGTTTCGAATTCTCGCTTAATTCAGCAACGAACTAGTAAACCATAAAGTTTTGTATGCACCACGGGCGTTACTAGATGTTTTGGCCCTCAGGCGACTTCCAACCCCTCGGGCCAGAGGTCCTCGGGATTGGAAGTCGCCCTCGGGGCAAAAACATCAACTTATCACCCTTGATACATAAATAACTATTTCGTCTTATTTGTTATTTTCTAGGAAAGACTTCTTCCTTCTTCAATCCTTGGATATGCCAATCAATCTTACCGTGACTTTCGCAGCTCCATCGCACTCGGGGCTTTGTCGACCACCTCCTTGACGGCTTCTTCTGGTCTTTCCTCTTCAAACTCCCCTTCCTCCTCTGTAGGGTCGTCGAACCTTCCGGCCACCTATAATTTCAAAATTTTTACTTTCTCGTATATGTACGCATAATTGGAGTAATGTATTTCGTACAGAAAAAGTTACGAAATGCAGTAGAAAATCGATGTCGAGATTTTAACAGAAAAACATTAATTTTTTTAAAAAACAGGTGACAAGCGTCTGTGAACACTTTCAGTAAGATTATAGAAATAGTATGTAGAAATTGTATTTCCATACGTAAATTATAAATTAAATTGTATTAAAATATGTGTGCAATATTCTTTTTAATTTCTTAAATCCGATGGGTAGGGTTGCCATTTCATTGGTAAATAGAATAATTGCATGGGAGGATGCATAACAGGACGAAGTCACAAGCATGAATGAATGATGGCCCCGTTAACCCTCTTTTTGATCGAGCGTATCTCCTCTGCGAACCTCTGTGATGAATATATTAGGGCGATTGATTACTGATTCCGAGCGCGTCAACTACTGAGATCATTAGTCCCGTAAGTGTGGTGAATGTTCTTCATCGGGAGGGGGCAGTGATCTTCCCCTGCTGGATGGCGAGATCCGGCGCCGACCTATCGTAGACTAGCGGGGCTTTCTCCAACCAGATATCTCCCACCAGCGGGGTACCGCCCCAGCCGGGACAAGTTCTAAGTCTCCGACCAGTCTGCCGGCATGTGCGGTCGGGTAGTGCATGTTAGTGTAAGTGTGTGTAAGGGGGCGAGGATAGAACAAAGAAGAGGAAGGAAAGATCGTGCGTGGCCCGTTTGTTAGGTTACTGCTCCGGCATTCGCCTGGTATTGATCAGAGAAACCACGGAAAACTACCGATCAGAGCAGCCGGCCGCAAGAATTATCCCCCAGACAGCGACTGAATTCCACCTAGCTCAAAGCTAGTGTCGAATACCCTGCCACCGTCTTGACTCGAACCTAGGACCTCCCGGTCAGAGACGTTGCGGTGACATCAGTTGATGCACTAAGCTACCGATCCCGGTCTTTATACAGATTAAAGTGGCTGATGCAACGGACGTTTTGAAGGTTCGCAAATAACGAGAGAGTGGGTATGTGTTTGTTTCTGCATGGCTATTCGGAAGACTTCGCGCAATAGTCTCAAATTCCAACGCTTGCTGTAAAAGATGCCGATGCTGCAACCTTCCTCATGGCAAAATGCGCAGAAATTGCGCATGGGTTTGTATAGTACGAGGTCCCCCCTTCTACCCGCCAACCAGTTGGCCGGACGATCTGTGAATGTAGAGGTGTCGGCCAATCAGACACCGGGCCCCGTGGGCGGGGTGGGAGAAGGGGTCCGCCCGTGGCCGGATATCAACGTGCAGGGGACCGCGCACTGACACGACCGGACATTGCTGTAAAATTTATGTTTTTCGTGGAGACGTGGCCTTGATCGGCATTAAGATGATGGGGATGTTTGATAATTTCTACAGCCTTTTGTATCCACCTCTGTCCCGAGTACTTTGTTTTAGCCTAGGTTTGGCCTTCGATTCTATGACCACATAGTTATTTTCCTTTGCCACTACCTTTTCCCTCAAGTTACGTACAGGGTTACTCTGTAGGACATGAGGACTCAAGGTCTCATGTATCAGCAAGGCCTCAATATTGGAGAGGTAGTCCTTGGTTTTCATGACCACGTAGGCATTGCTTTTGTCCGTAGGTACTAACAGGAGATCCTCGAGTTTTCGTAGTTTACGTAGTTCTGTAGCAACGTTACACATTCCTCGCGCGGAAAATTACTACGTGGCAATTTAGCATGGACAGAGATACACGCCGATTCCCTGAGGATGTGACTAGCGTGGTCGGCAGGCAGCTTGGAGCCCGAGTTCCGCCCCTCCCTCCTCCCACGAAATCTGTGGTAGGCACACGTTCGGTGCAGCGCCTCTGACCGGGAGGTCCTAAGTTCGAGTCCTGACGGCGGTAGGATTTTCGACTCTAGCTTTTCAGCTAGGTCGAATTCAGTCGCTGTCTGGACGAGAATTCTAGCGGCCGGCAGCTCTGATCGGTAGTTTTCCGTGGTTTCTCCGATCAAAACCAGGCGAATGCCGGAGCAGTATCCTAACAAACGGGCCACGGACCGCGCGCGATCTGTCATTCCTCTTCCTTGTCCTATCCTCTCTCCTTACACACACACTTACACTAACATGCACTACACTACCACATATTCCGGGAGACCGGTCGGGAGCATAGAGCTTGTCCCGGCTGGGGCGGTGCCCCGCTGGTGGGAGAGTCCCAGTTAGGGGGAAACCCCACTAGCCGACGGTAGGTCGGCGGCGGATCTCGCCATCCAGCGGGGGAAGATCACCGCCATCTCCCGAGAGAGAAACATGCACTACACTAACGGGACTAAGGACCAAAGCAGTTGACGCGCCCGGAAACACGAAAAAATCAATCAATCAATCACACGTTCGGGAACGGGAGCAAAATTGAGACCTCACCAGTGATTTCGTATTAGGAGTGGACAACGCTGTCACCGAGCAAAGACATTTAGCTCGCTTGCTCAGGTTCATCGTCAAAACTTGATTCAAGAAAATGAAACTAGTCTATTTAGTGTACGGTTAATACATTTTACAATTTTTTTGTGGTTGATTTCTTTTATTGTGTGTGTTTGAGGTGCTCGAGAGATCTGTAAGAACAACCACCACTGCTAAACTCTTGGTTTACTTATGCGTTAATCTACCCCTTCGTGTAGTCACACCATAATTACGTACAAAAGATTTCAATGAAGCAAATGTGGCAGATTGAAGGAAAAGAGCCTAACCTGATCACCGTATTGGAGCTCAAGCAGACGCCGCCAGTAGTCGAAAAGTCTTTGTGGTCGAAGAGTCTTCGGATCTGTTGCGAGCAGTGTACGTAACTCCTCCTGTAAAACAGATTAATCAGTAAGTGAGCTATAGTCACGTCACTGGGCGCGAAGCTTATAAATTACGCCATTTCATTTGCTTGGTAAATCTTTAAACTAAAGCCCTCAAAGTACAAATTTATATCATGAAAATATTTCCTTTAATTATTTTTACATCAACTATTTTTTAGAACAAAAATATAAAACAATCCTAAATTCGTAAATGTTTTTTCTGAATTTCACATTCTTTAAAAATATTTTTATGTTCCAAAATATTTGATTTTCAGAAACGCACTTTCCATGTTATAATAATAATATTAATAATAATTATTAAATTAATAGAGACTGTTTTTATATTTATTTCTTGATGAATGATTTATTGGTTTTGATAATAAATAAGGAAAAGACTTCTCCATTTCTTTCACGTGATTCATTTCTAAAAATGTTCTCTGGTGTTGAAATGGCCTATGTATTTCCTTCTCATATTTATTGTTGTCAGCGCACATTTGAATATTTTTCGATTCCCTATCAGATGAGTCATCATCAAACTGCTTCCTCAGATATATATATATATATATATATATATATATATATATATATATATATATATATATATATATTGATTTCTGTTAGTTTTTCACGCTTCCTATGAAAAATTAGAAAAAACAATTCCATGACATTTGGACAATCCAACAATAATTACGTTTCAAAGTAAGATATTTTGACTTAGAAGTATATAACTAATGCTAGGTATACTTTAGGTATACTAGGTTACTAGGTATACTAGGTTACTCAAATGGAAAATTATAACATTACGGAAGCCGGCGTGCGGCATACAGAGTTTCCCTTGAAGCACGCGGAAAGGAAACGAGATGAAAACAAGACACTTAACACACACACACACACACACACACACACACAAAGCTAGAAAATATTGACCAGTTTCAACCCGAACAGTATAAACCATGGATCGCTCTGTCGGAATGTTATGCGACAAGACGTGTGGGGACCGTGTTTATCTGTGTTAATTGTGTTTCATCCACAGAGATAAAGGTAGCAGTTTTCGTATATATTTGAGTATCCGTCACATATGACGGTATAATTATATTTAAACTGTGGATTCTTCTGAGTACAGAGGAATCAATACCCAAAATGTGTCTATCGTTCATTGAACTATTAAACATTGCATTAGCAAACCCGTTACTATTATTGATTCTTACGATCTTATCTGTCTCATGGAGCAAACAATAGAGAATGTGTTTTCTTCAGTACTAAGAAAATAACTGATAGTATCTCTAATAATAACTGTTAAACGAAATCATTAATGAATTGGGGTATTTTATTAATGGGGGAAATTTATTAATTATAGTGTGTATATTAAAGTTGCGATTAGATCTTTTATTAATAAATACGAGAGAGTAATATGCGCTCCATAATATATGGTCAGGTTCTGAATGTGAACTGGGTAAACAAAACATTCCAATCTATTCTAAAATGTCCTTTCTCAAAACCGAAATATATGAGCCTGGATTTTCCAGCATTGCGAGGTTTAAATGACATCTGTTTGTAATTCCTATTTTCTTGAAAAATCTTCTCAAACCTACTTTTGAAGAGAAAAAAAATAATTTGTTTAAAATGCAAACTCTCAATATATAGCAAATCTGTGCCCCTCCAAAGCCAGAATAACAAATTAACGCTATTCAACACAAAGATGATAATAATAATAATAATAATAATAATAATAATAATAATAATAATAATAATGAAACATTTTTAAGGTGAACCAACAGAAAAACCAAACACGGTAGAAAGTAAACAACAGAAATTTTCTATCTATTTATAAGAGAACACATTCATTTTAGGTATCGTCACAAAATGAACTCAAGAATGACAATCTTCACATTGAAAGTAACTAATCTCACGAGACAACCTAAAGAAAGAAAACATTAGCACACAAGATATCCCACAACCTAAAATTGTTGAAGAACTTATTGCAACAATTAAAAACCATATTGATGAAAACCTGAAAATTTTTGTATGACGTACGATCAATTTAAGAATTTCTTGAACAAAAACGTAGGGACAACACACCCCGATTATAATTGATAAACACTTCACTAATAATATCCAAGACACCATTTATATTATGTCAGAAACATACTTCTTTCAGACCAAAAGATCAAACAAAAATTGATTTTCAAGTCTCATTAACAAGTTCGAAGCAATAAAACCAAAAACAAGAAGTCATAAATAGGAAAGTATTGAAATTACCTCATTCACAAAACTGATAATGAATATAATTCAGTAGAATGTACTGTAAATGACTTCTTTGTAAAATATGAAAGAGACTATCAAAATTACAATCTTAAAATAATCTGCTGAGAGAAATTTACCTTCAAGACAAGTAGTACTGGTAAGAATAAAAGACTTATAATGTTTTAATGAAAATCATCACTCCTCTAGTATACACAGTGGAGGTGTTGCAATATTTGTTAAAGAATTTTTTCTTTCTACACAAGTAGACATGAAGAAAATTATAGTATATTGGAATTGGAGGAAATATGTTTCAGTTCATTAAAGACTTTGTTAATTCTAGAATACCCGATTTGCCTTCAACAGTGAATGTCAGATTTAATTATTAACACTTTAGAAAAGTCAGTCTCCGTAAACATCATAAACACGTAATCCTAAGCTCGCTCCCCGCCCCCTTTCCCACTCCCTTCACACCACTGCCCTGTGCATAAGATCCTTATAAATGAGGTTCCCAGAGGGGATTCCCTCTCACAAGTGAGATTGGGTTGAGTTGGTTTATTTTGCAAGTACCTCGGTGCTTTTTCAGTTATTATGGTATTATTTGGTTAGTGTTTGTACTCAATTTCAGACCTGTAAAGTGGTTTATCCACTGTTCGGGTGCAATAAAGGAAAAAAAAAAAGAAAAGTCAGTACCACACATAACAGACTATTCTGTTAGTTCTTTTTCTTCTATAGACCTCTCTTGCCTATTACTTTTTGGCGAACTACGTACGTAGTATAGATAAAGTTATGTAATGCTGCAGCGAAAAACGTAGAAACTCCATAGAAACATTAGAATTGTAGGTCCGTGATACCGAAAAAGTGGATAATTATTATTTCTATATGAAGGAAAGTACTTTCTCTAACAAGTTCTGTAGTTGGAATCCACGTTTTGAGGGTCCTTGTAACCGAAAAATACGGCAAAATGTCTGTCCATCTCCCCGCAGAAAATAGCACCTGTGCGATGGTTTTTGCCCCAGTCATTCGTCCTTGAGAGAATTAATAGACAAATTGCCCAGAAAAATGGTTTATGCATTATCCGCTCATGTTTTCTTGAGCCCTCCTTTCGCTAGTTGTGAGAGGAGTGGGGAATTTGGTTATTTTGACAAAAGGAATATTATACCAAATTTGTAGCTCGTTTTCGATGCAAAATAGTTTTCATTTCACGGCAGCGAATATTTATGTATATCATATTTTGTTTATGAAGCTCGTCGCTATCATTTATTCTTAACAAAAATAATTTTAGTAAAGGAATGGGGGTGGGTATTCCGGGGCCCAAGAAAATGTGCGCGAGTAACATTTGGTTTACTTAGTCAACGCACCATAGCGGAGTGTAGATCTAAAAACGATCGTAGCGCCTCTACCGGCGTATCCCATTCTTAGCTGTATTCAGTACATGTAAAATCAAATGAAGAGATCACGGTATGTCTTGTATTCATTATGATAAAATCATAAAATTAATAAAATGAAAGACAGTCGGCTGTCACTTGTCAATGAGTTTTGTTTGTTTTGTGATTTGCAAGCAATAGTATATCGACACATTGGGGACAAATATTGAAGGTATATTGTTCCATGATTGTGTGGTTATGAGTTACCAAACTGAAAATACGTCAATTGTTTCTCCAGGATTTGTAATGTTATTAAATGTTCATGAGACATTGTTTAAAAATTTTTGGAATTTGTTTTTTTTTTTCAGAGGGACCTGTACGTTAGTTCAAAATCAATAATGGTGTGTAACTTCTTTATATGATGCATGCCATTGCTACACATCAAAGTATTAACAATATATTCACTCTTTTTTAGAAATAAATTCAAAATTTTCCGCGTACCTCTGTAAACTCTGATAATCTTTTACACCTTCGACTTCCACATCTGGAGGGTCTTACCTGCGGAGTTTGACAATTATTAATAGGAAGTTGGTGCACTGGTGCAGTTATACACAGGGTTTAAGTAATATGTGGGAAACCTCTGGGGAGTACGTGGAGGACCAAGCAAGAAAGCAAGATGTTCATATTAGCATACGGTCTGCTTCCCTTAATTTCCAAATTACGGACGCCTTTTGGTTGTTGCATGTTTGTCTACTACAACCTCGCTTCTGTCTTTTTTGTTTTGTAATGTGGGGAACGCCTACGAGACTTAAAAATAGCAAAAATAGTTCATAAAAGCAGATGGTCTATTTTCCAGGATTTCCAAATTACAGTAAATTTTTGGCTCTAAAACAAATGCTCGAAATAACTACCATTAACTTTAAGACTAGCATTAGCGTTCACGGCTAATGCTGGCATTCAGGAATGAAAAAAAACTTGCATATACATTTCGTTTAGAATGTTTCATTCAATTGAAGAAATAAAATTCGCAAGTTAAAGTACACAATATCACGCAACAATGAAACAGATTTGGGATCCCCATTTGGGGATCATGGGAGTTAATGGGGTAATTTAAGACATCATAATGGATATTAAACATATTGTGATATCTTCCTTTGGTTTTACATGTATTGGATAGGCTAAAGATGGGATATGATGGTAGAGGCGCTACGATCGTTTTTAGATCCACACTCCGCTATGGTGCGTTTACTAAGTAAACCAAGAACGTAAGCCCTTTGGTGCAATTTGTCTATTGACTCCCTCGAGCAATGATTAAATGAGGCTTGTGACTGCTGTGTCATGGATTGACTCTTTCTCTCTCTCTCTGTCTCTCTTCCTCTTCTCTCTCCTTTTCTCTTCTCTCTCTCACTCTTTCACTCTTTCACTCTTTCTATCTCACTCTCTCTCACTCTTTCACTTTCACTCTTTCTATCTCACTCTTTCTCTCTCTCTCTCTCTCTCTCTCTCTCTCTCTCTCTCTCTTTCACTATGCGCACATTTTGTTGAGCTTTCCTTTTGCTTGTAGTGGTAGTAGAGCTTAGGGTGAGTTTCTATTTTTCTATTTATAGCAATACAGAAAAATCAAATCTGTTCGTTCGTTTACCTTTAAAAATAAGTTTTCTATAAGTCGGTAACGAAAATATCTGGTTTTTGAAATGTTAATCTCTCGCTTTTTAAAATTTATTATTATTTATTATTATTACTATTATTTTTTCATATTTCAAATATTAATAGTTAAATTGTTGGGAAGGGATTCTGAAACTCAAGAAAGCGTGCGCAGATGATTTTCTCCCCCATACGTCACATACAGTCTTTGTTTTTGACTAAATAAATAAATGAATTCTCTATTCCAAATAATTGCTGTGTCAGCTGAAATCGTTCTTCAACACGTTGGCGATCAACGATCGCATAAAGTCTTGAGTATACAGTGCTCTTTAAATGTTTTCTTAGGTACAAATCCAAAAGGGTTGGGGTCAGGAGATCGGGAAGGACTTGATGTTGCTTCCCTGCGACGTATCTATTTATTTGGGAATCACTGATTTAAAGTTGCTCTTGTTTGGTGAGAAAAAGGAGGCGGTGTTCCATCGCGCATGAACCACATATTCTGAATTAAGTGAAGTGGATTTGCCTCCAGCAAAACATTTAAGTGTTACATTAAAAGTTGACTGTCTGAGGCCCCAGTCATTGTTCCGTAAAAAACAAAAGGTCCAATTACTCTATTTCCATTTATTCCCGATCATACATTAATATTGAACTGTTGTTGGTGTGTTTCCAAAACCGCACTGGGGTTTAAGTCTGCCCGTATGTGACTTGTGAAAATCCTGCACTCCGTTCCTGGTAAACTTTGTTTCGTCAATGAATAGAATGTTAAACAGAATGGTTTGGTACTGAGCACACATCTGCAGTGATCAAGAATAAAAAACTTTTGTGGGAGGAAAATAAATTTAGCTAAGACCTTGCAGTCTTTGAAGATAGTACTGATAAAGTAGTTGTTCTCGTAAGATTTCCCAGTGTCACATGACTCGCATTTTCAGTTCCTTCAACGCGTCTGGTAGTTTTACTATTATTACTTTCTCGTATACATACGTATACAGGGTGCAATATACGTAGTATAGAGAAAGTTATATAATGCTGCGAAAAATCGATTTCGAGATTTCAACGGAAATAGACGTTTTGGGGTCCCCTCATATCGAAACATTTTTTTTTTTTTCAAAACGTCCGTATGTCCGTCTGTCTTCCCGTCCGTCTGTGAACACTACTAGCACCTATACCACACGTACAATGTTTTCCAAATTAAGGAAACCCCTGTCGATCTGGCTCTAGTTCAAACTTTGATATTTTGAAAAACATTCCTTAAAATTTTGGAGTACTTTATATAAAAGCCCCTGGACATTTTCAAAATTTTCCCAAAAACGGCTCCTCGTTTTTCCTTTAAATTCCGTGAACGAAGAGAGTAAAATAGACTTAAAAAGGTGGCATACATAGGTCCGATTCTCACGGTTAACTCTAAATTTTCACAAATTGCAAAAGTTTGAATTTTTTCGGTGACTTTCTACAACTATAAAATGGAAGACACAGATTTTTTCATCTAAAGAAATTTGTTGCCCATAAATAGTTCTTTCGCTAAGATCATGTAGACGTTTTTGAAATTTTAGTAGGTTTCGTGCGTGAAATATTTTCAATTTTAAAAATTACCAAAACAAGATTCTCTTAAAAACAGCTCCAAATTTTTGGTACGGCTAGTACTAAATGCACCCTATCCGCTGAGATAGACGAAATATAGCTCTATTCTTTTGTTTTTCAAAGATTACAAAAGTGTATTTTTTTGGACTGTCTCTCACGTCTGTAATATTTAAATTAGACGCGATTTCTTCAGTTTATTATATTTGTGAGCACATGTGTTTTAAATAATATCAGATAAAGTTTCTCTAAAACTTAAAAGTTTTCTGTAAAAATGAGCTCAAAATTCTGCATTTTCAGAAACGCTCAAACGGCATTTTCTCAAAAATGGCTCCAAATTTTTTCATCAAACTTTTCCAACGGATAATGGTAATAGCACTGTTTAATATGACGTAAAGTTCATTTGGTGTATTCATTTGTTTTTTCGAAAATTACACAAATGTAATTTTTTCAATATCTCTCACGCTGTTTATATGCACATTTTAATGGATTTGTATTCATTATTTCATTTGTGAGCGGAATTGCTTCAAATTACTTTAAATGAAGTTTTTCGAAAACTCATTAGATTCCTGTGGAAAGGGATTCAAATTTCGCATTTATAGGAATGCTTAACGCCATTTTATTAGAAGCAGCTCCAAAATTTTCAATGAAAATTGTTATTTGGGACAAGGTTTTTGCCTTCTTCAAATTATATTTCGGTTCTACTTTTAGGAAATCGAGAAGTTGAGAAAATACCAAAAAAATGTACTTTGGGCGGCGATGGGCAGCAGGCAAGAAAGAGGGGTAAGACTGTACAGTACTCGTGTTCACATCTAGGAAATTAGAAAACTTTGCTACGAGAAAGTCTGTGCCATTCTGTAGCATCTCTAGTTTTCCTAAATGTGATGAAGTACTCGTTCTTCTAAATCATATCTTAAGGTAATAAGTGCCCGTCTCTAGAATTTGAACCGGCAATTTGCAATTCGCAAGCCCTAACATTAGGTGCATGACATCCATTTGGTTATTACAATACGTTTTAGCCACACAAACTGAATTAATAGTAATCAGTAAACACGTTCAATAATGTAATACCATGTGAGTTTTCATTTCTGCTGGTGTACTCAATTGCAAGAGATTATGTTTACTATTTACTACGATGGTGTGGTACCCATAACAAGCCTTTTGGCTTATCAATTGTCAACACAACCAACATTGAAAATCAAACATGTATGCAGAATTTAGCTAGAGCTAGAAAAAAAAGAAGAGAGCAGAAGCGAGGTTGAAGTAGTCAAACATGCAATAACCGAGAAATGTCTGTAATTTGGACGTTATGGGAGATGGACCATAAGATGAAATGAACTTTTTTGAATCTTTTTGGGTTTTATATGCATGCCGCTGAGATATTCCACCAATTACTTACATCCTGTAATACCACATGTCGTTATTGATTTTACAAATCATTTTCTAAGAAAATATCGTATATATAAAATTTTCCTGCAGTAAAATAGTCTTAATACAAATTATATTTATATTACAAAATTTATTTTTTCAATTATTTGTTATTAACATTTTATTTCTTTAGGTAAAAAAATGTTATTCATTCCACTTTCTATTTTTTCTAGAAATCAATGGAAGTGCCGACAACAATGGTAATATTTTATACTCCTTCGTTTTTGTTTTGTTTTGGAATTTTACACATTCTATTCAGTTTCCAAGTAGGAATAAACTACTTGGGCAAGTTGTATATGCAATTCTGTCCACTCGTGAAAGGAATGTTGTTAATTGAACAAAACACTAAAAACATTCATAAAAATTCAATCGCTGCTTTTATTGAATATTCACTTTCAAACCGGAGCCATTTTACTACATTGTGACTGCTATCGGAATATCATTTTCTTCTGTGATTTTGAATGATCAAAATATGTTTTAAATAGTATCGGAACAAATAAAATGCAGCAAAATTCATCTATTGTTTAAATTTCATTCTGCGGGAGATACCTACATTATGTATGGTTTATCATAAAAATATTTATCGTATGTAAGCATATTGTAGACTCCACGTGTTCAAGTGAACTTCATTGACAATTAATTCATTACATGTCAATATTGTCAGTGATACTACTATTGATAATACTACAAACTATTAATTTAAATTAAATTAAACTATTAATTTACAATAACTGAAAATTCAAGGCAATGTTAACTTCAGGATTTAATTTTTAAGATACCTCACTTCTTTTGTTTCTACAAATTTATCTAGTGTTTTACCGAGTGCTGTTGTTCACGTCATCCATTTGTTACCAAACTTCAGGAGAATTACGACCCAAGATGGACGGCACAGTAACACAATTATTTAATTACACAGGCACACCCAAAAGAAAGTTGTCGGACCCTAAGATTTGACACGTGTTTCTCTATGTATTTAAACGCGCTGAATCCGTATCTGAAACTGGAATTGCGCCATCACTCTCCAAGTTTTTTTATACCGCAAAAAAACAAAAACAAACGAAAAAAAACATCATGACATTGTACTTTTTTGTTTTCGGGGCTTGTTGTCAGACCCAAAGACGTGACAGACGTTTTCCTATGTATTTGATGCGCTGAATCGAAATCCGAAGTCAGAATTGCGTCACAATCTTCCAATTTTTTCTTAAATAAAAAAAACTCTCAAATTTACAATCTACAATTCACGGTGTTTTTTCGCAATATAAAAAAATTGGAAAATGGTGGCGCAGTTCTGGCTTTGGATTCGGATTTAGCGCGTCGGCATACATAGAGAAACATGCGTCAAGTCTTTGGGTCTGACATCAATTCCCGAAAACAAAAAATACAATTTTCACGGTGTTTTTTCGTGATAAAAAAAACTTGGTGGGTGTTGGTGGAGTTCTGGCTTCAGATTCGGATTCAGCAGGTCGACACAAAGAAACTTGTGTCAAGTCTTTAGGTATGACAACAACCCCACCCCCACACACACACAAAATACAATTTCACGATGTTTTTTTGCGATTTACTAAAACTGGAGGGTGTGCAATTCTGGCTTCAGATTCGGATTCAACGCGACGACATACATAGAGAAACATGTTTCACGTCTTTGAGTCTAAACTTTTTTTGTGTGCCTGTGTTATTTATTGCAAGTGTGTGTCCGTGATGTAAAACATGAATAATAGTATTTACGTGACAAAGAATAAAATTGTATTTAATTCAATGTTGCACACATTTTATTGTATCACTAATTATTCGTTTTTATTAAGAGAACTGGATTAGAATAAAGAAAATGTTGTAGCAGTTTTGAGTCATTTTGTCTTTAAATAAGTAGGTACCTGCAAGTATTGTGTAGGTACAAAAATAATGTTGCTTTTTGCAGTTTTCAACATTTTGTCGTCATTGCTTTTTATGGAGTTCTCTCTTTTAGACAGTTTTATTTCTCATTTTTATGCTGGTGGTGAAAATATAATATTGCAGTATTTTCAATGATTTTTTGATATTTGTCACGAGAGTAATCTATGGGCTGCGTCGAGTTTGGGCAATCTTTCATATCAAAGATAACCAAAACAATAACAATAATTAGTGAAAAAAATTATATCAGTGACAATTAGTACAAATATTAGAAATTAATTTGTTAATGGAATCTGACGAGAAATCTTAAAACAGATTCGTGATGCGGAATACAAATGAGGAAAAAGAAGACTGTTTTGTGCTATTATAACAATGTGATCAGGTTCTGTATATTGAACGACACCCGGGAGACAGCACAAATTTTTAAACCAAGGCCATAGCCGACGTTTGTAACCAACCGAGTTTGTTGGTTATCGGCGTAATGACGTTAGTGTCTATAACGCCCCAAACAGTTTAAATAACTTTAACATCTCCAGGAGTTAGTATTTTCTTTAAACCTCCTGTGAATTAAAGACACGACTAGTGTGTCCGTGCGAGAACTCTCGCATGTTAAATCCCACCCTCTTCCCTATTTTTCAATTTCCATATTAAGCCTGTAATATACCTATTTCTTTAAGACCTTACCGTCCGTCACTTGTTCTATATGTGTCCTTGTAATTGATTACAATACAATACACCCTTGTCAATAAAAACTATTATTTAAATTTTTACCGAGCAGAGAGGTACACCCGTGTAATTAAATCGTGTATCATATAAGTAAATAGGTTAATTTCACATACAGTTGCAGATTCTACAGGCTCTGAACAGGTGAAGTAGAATTGAAAAGCGTCGAACCAGCAAAAATGTAATAGAATGTTCAAGAAGGTCTCATCCTGTAGATTGCGGTTTGGGAAACGTTTCTTTGTAGCCTCTGACCTCAAAATTTTAGTTTTAAGGCCCTAAAACGCTTCATTTAGGAGTTATTTAACAATAAAGATTAAAAATGCGGCAGGGTGTTGCGGGTTGCATTTGGCATGAATATTTAGATGCGTTTTTTAAACAAATCTTTCTTATGTTTAAAATCAAAGTGAAATTCGTCACGTCGCCGTGAAATTATCTTTCATTATAGATATCATTTATAAAGATCGGCTGCGTATGATACTCGCAAAAGGTATGTGTAATACTAAAATAATATAGGAGACGATTTACACGCTTCCTTTTGACGAACAATTCCCGAGTTCAACGAAAGTGCATGCGTCAAGGGAACGCACAGTGCTGTTTCCGGGGGTTCCTGAATTCACACCGCACATGCGCGAGTTTGCTTAAGTCCATTCATCGAAAGGAAGCGTGTAAATTTGTTTTAAGGAGTCATATCAGCACTGTAAAGTATTAGTGAACATTTGCACTTGATCTACAGTACCTGACCACATTATTACAATCTCAGAAAATCCCATCTTGGTTTTCCTCATTTGAATTCCATATCACGAATCTGTTTTAGGATTTATCGTCACATTCATTTAACAAATTAATTTATTATGTTTCTGCTAATCGTCTCAGAAATAATTTTGCCACTAATTATTGTTATTGTTCTGGTTATCTTTGATACGAAAGATTCTCCAAACTCGACGCTGCCCATAGATTACTCTCGTGACAAATCTCAAAAAATTATTGAAGAAACTGCACTATTATATTTTCACTAACTACATAAAAATGAAAAAATCAGACTGACTGAAAGAAAGAGAAAACTCTTTAAAACGTGACACAATATTGCAAACTGCAGAAAGCAGCAATATTTTTTTATACATTTATAGCATTTGTAGTTACCTACTTATTCAGAGACAACATGTCTCAAAACGCTCATAAACAGGAGTGACAAACAAATGGAAGTAGCATTGGGAACAAAGATGTCCACAGATGCATGCCTCAAAATAAAAGAAAACAATAGGTTCAAAGGAAATGAAATTGAGAAGTGATTATAATAATGTGACCAAGTACTGTGTATGAAGAAAATGAAAAAAAATACGTCTTCCGGCGAGTCCGCTTCCATTCTTTCCTCCCCTCCATCCTCTTGTCCCTCTTCGCGAGGGCGTCCCACCGTCCGGATGGGAATGAGGTCGTAGGTGGTGTCCACTTCCATGTCGTCCCCTCCCTCCTGCTCGCCTCCTTGCTCGCCTGCTTGCTCGGCTGGTTTCTCGCCTCCTTGCTCGCCTTCAGTCGCAGCCTCCTTCACAGCCTCCTCCACGACTTCCTTCGCTGCTTCCTCCTCCTCTTTTCCTTCACCCTCTTTCTTTTCTTGTTCTTGCCCCTTTGCCTCCTCCCCGCCCTCCTTGGCTGCTTCACCTTCGCCTTCGGCTTCTCCTTCTTTGGCCTTGCCTTCGTCCTCCTTGGGGGTCTTGTCTTCTTCGTCTGCCTCGCCATCGTCGTCCGATTGATGTTTCTCCTTGCCTGCAGCTTTGGACGCTCTTTTAGCTTCCGATTTTTTGCGTTTTGTCTTCTCGTCGGGCGCCTTTGTGCTCTGATCGCTTTCCACTGATGTAATCTCCGCGACGGCAGCTTGGCCCTCGTCGTCATCGGCCATGGCGGTGAGGTGCGGAGGTGTTCATCTCACGAGTTCAACGAGACGGTATAATATGATGGTTCAATATGACGGTTGTCATCGGCCATGGCGGTGAGGTGCGGAGATATTCATCTCACGAGTCCAACGAGAGCGTATAATATGACGGTTGTCATCGGCCATGGCGGTGAGGTGCGGAGCTGTTCATCTCACGAGTTCAGACTCGTTCGACTCATTCCTGGCCACTCAATTCCTTCATCCCTTACTGTTCAATTGAGCAGTCAAAGATCGCACTTCCCGTAGCTCGGACAGTCCGTTATCCAAGAGGCATCTCGTCTCCTCCGTTCAAATAACACGTTTGACATTTTGTAGCTCACCGTGTGGCAGATGTACTGTTTTTTTGTAGGGGTGTTGTATTAAGCTTTGAAATTTCCCCGAACATTTGTTCCTCTTTGTGGTGGTACAGTACAACGTACAGTGGATGATGAAGAGCCATGAGGCTCCATGGCTGCTCCCGACCGCATTTCTACGCGAATTGACGCGACACAAGGCCGCGGCAAAGCAGTGCATGGCGACGCGACTGTTGACTAGTGACGCTTCGCATTGTTGGAGTGATTAATTTCACAATTATACTACAATATGGTGATATTTTTCAGAAAAAAAATTTAATGTCCTTAAAGCAAATAAACTATTAAATTTAAATTATCCGAATGTCACCCACGAACATTTTAAATTAATATATACTTAACACTTTTCCACGAAATGTCTAACTCTTAGAACTGTTTGGTTTAAAATAAACTAATTCCTTATTTATTTATGAAACATGTATTCTGTGGATTCTTTGGACATTCGAAGAGGTTTAGTAATGGTTCATTACTGGACATTCAAAACTTAAAATAGATTTAATTTTATGATCTCTTAAACTGTTTAATTTTACCCTTTTGTTTTACAAAAATAGCTCGCAAATAGAGATCAAATATAATGTTCACACTTCTGGAGGGGTTCTTTCAGAAAGCTTTACTTTCTGCTTTCTTAAAATAGAAACAGTGAAAAAGTGGTAAGTGATATACTACGTACTAAAAGTGCTGAATATTTATGTACCTAAAGCATTCGAGAGCCAGAAGATAATCCAGGAGTCACCTTTTTGAGATTACCCAAATACAAGTTAATTGAATGTCTGTCCGGGCTCAGCCGCGTGATGGTCGAAGGCGCTGACGTTTCGGTCGATGGAGTTGACGTTTCGCGCACTCGCCCATTATAACGTGACACGCTAGCCTCTCGGCAGCAGTGTACCTCTGAAGAAGGCCACAACAAGATGGCCGGAACGTCAGCTCCATCGACCATGACGCGGCTAATCCCGGACAGCCAAGAATTCAATGATTCCGGCCGCGGAAGCCTACGACTCTACAGGTTAATTGTTTACGTAGATGTTCCCAAAACAAAGTTTCCAGATTTGTGCATTTAGTAAGAGCGTTCCCGTGTTAGAATTGTTGTGTAAACTGCCATTTAGGGGTTTAATAGTCTACTTTCAATAGTATTTAGTTTCGAGAACACAAGCTACCGATTCGAAAATATGATGGTACAAGGGCAGGAAGAGCAGAAGAAAAGGTTGTATGACTCTCAAAACACTCCGCTGCAATTTTTAAACCGGCAAAAATCAAAGTACCCCAGAAGATGTGAAAAAGCAGTTTGAAGTGTCTACAGTTTTCGCTCCCTACATTTTTTTAAACATGCAAGAAGTAAAACAAGTATTTAAAAAATACACACAATATACGACAAGTTCAGGATTTTATCGTACGACAGGCAAGTGTTTGCAGGAAATACCAAAGAAAGTAGTCACTTTTCTTCAATTCTTCAATATTAATCACCATCTTTACTACGGCAATATGCCTGAGTAACTGATATCATTAAACTTTCTGCACAATCGCCGCAAAAGTGACCTCATTTCGATCTATCAGTCAACTACTTGTTCTATCAAAAGTCTTTAAGAAACTTCTCTCATAATGTCTCAAGCTTTTAGTAGATTTACCTTAGACCTATTTACAATATGGCTTTCGAGAAGGACATTCAAACGTTGAGCAAACCCAAAGAATCGTGATCGAATTATCACAGTATCTCGAGAACAATGTATACATTTCTGCTGCCTTCTTAGATATTCATCAATGCTTTGACAAGGGCTAAGATGAATGATTAATTCTAAAAATAAAGCAACTGCTACCTCAATATGTAACTACCTACTGCTTCAGTCGTATCTAAGCGAAGTATCAAGATGCTTTATGCAAATTTAAAGCTATATGTGTAGGTGTGCCTCAGTAAGGTATTCTTGGACCATTATTATATATTGCATCCATTTCCAATTTGTCTGTTACTAAACGCATCACAGTTTGCAGACGACATGGCAATTGTAGCGATGAATGATGATATTATTAGCACTTCACAACATCTTTAAGATCACCTGGATAAAAATAGAAGAATGAGTAACCAATAGCGGATCACAGTTAATGACGGAAATTCGCAACACATCACTTTCTCATGAAGAAAATATCAATATTCGAAGGTAAAAAGTAACAACTCAGAGCTTGCCAAAACTGAAACAGTGAAATATAATGGGCCACATTTAGATAAACGACTAACTTGGAAAACGCATAGCAAAACTAAGAGGAAAGAAGCACTGTTTAAAATAGTACTATTGAAATATTCGTGGCTCATTAACCGAAGACCAAAATCTGCATTATTCAACAAAGTATTCTCTAATTATTTACAAGACCATTATAAACCCAACGTGGACACATGATACTGAGTTATGTGGTTCTGATAGAAAATCAAATCTAGAAATTCTTGGAAGATTCGAAATTAAAACTTAAAGAAATTTGTGCAACGCCTCGTGGTTCCTGACAAACAAGACGCTTTTCTCAGACCTCGATATATCTCAGTTACACGACTTCAATCATCAAAATACGTCAATTATACCAGAAGAAATGGAGGGAGCTCACCAATCAATTCTCAATCAATTTGCTGGACAAGAGTCAACATTTGGGGCAGACAACCAATGTTTGAAGCGATATCTGGTGGCAAAAGTTGTAAGTTGTTCGGTGACCGCAGTTGTATACCGCCGTATACGTTGGAGTGTATTTGAGTGAATCCCTGTGTAGAAAAAAAATGAAAATGAGTGAATCCGCTAATAAAAAAAAGAGGAAAGAGGAAAAAATGTAATAGAATACCTTCGTACTGATAATAATGGATAATCTTCATTCAAACATGATACGAAGCGTTCTTAAATGAGGCACATACAAAAAAATTTAAAATTCATAACTTAGATTTAAGCGCAGTAATAAAATGGGTAAAATAGAAGATTCTAATTTTTGCATTAGAGATGACAAATATTCATCACGATGAACAATAATGCGAACTTGGTCTACTGATGAGTAGACAAAACTAGAGGTGCTACAACAGCACTACTTTCTCGCAGGTTTTTAAAAATTGTAAATTTTCAAAAATTCAGAGAGTTCAACGAAAATCAGACATGCGTCATTCTTTTAGGCTAAAATTCTGCTGACATGACAGTCTTGAATTTCCTTAACACAATTCACATAGAAACTCTCTATTAGTTTTTTCTTCATTAAAACTTTTTTGTCGGAATATTTCAACATCAACTGGTTGACAACAGCATATAATAGTTATTAGCATGATTTCCTATTTATTATATTGCACGAGATACTCGATTTACACTATACACACAGCAATGCACTTCGACTTCTATCGCTGGGTTATTGCGGACTGCTGACGCTAGAGTGCCCTTTCGTCAAAAAAAAATCAACTTGTCTGCCCCATATACAGACTTGAAAAAAAAAATTAGATATACATAACTATTATATAGAGTAAATGTTATTATTTATTTCAGTGATTTTTGATACAATTTGCTCAATGTTTCGAAACGAAGAGATTGTAAAGTTTCAGAAATGAAAAAAAAAAAAAAAATAGTTTCAAAATGATTTTTACGTAGACTATTATATCTATCATCAATAATAAGTGACAGAACATAGTTCGGAGCAACGTTGATCGACTAGTGTAATGTGTAAATAAAATAAAATAAAATAAAATGAAACTATTAAAGTAATAAGCACATTAGGGGGCGAAGGGAAGTGGGAATCGGAAATGTATGGGCAGAGGCGTTGTGGCGGACGATCTTCTGTGGCGCTGTTCGTTTTCAGGTGTTGAGGAGGCCAAACACTGAAAGGAGAATGCGTGACGCTCGCACCAAATAAGTAAATAGTTTTAAAAAATCGGATAGATTAACATGTACTCGGCTTCTTAAGGCAGGTTCTTCCCCCTTCTGGGGTTTTTTCCTCAGCCGAATCTTATGGACTCTTTTCCGCGGTTTTGATGCGATGGAGAGACCATTTGGGGTGAATACGAGAATTTGAAAGGTTAGAACGCGGTAGAATGTAGGTATTGTAATGGCTTAAAGGCCTTCGGCCTAGCCACATTGCATTTAATTTTCTAATTTGTCTGTAATAATTACCTATTAAATAATAATAATAATAATAATAATAATAATAATAATAATAATAATAATAAGTCGTGTTTATCAGGACATAAACATTTTCTATTAATTTTCGTAATCAACCAATTTGCGCAATAGTGTTTTCACGGCGAATGATTTCGTTTATTCAGTGACGTTACAGGATAAAATGTTTATTTCACCCTTCCAATGCCTTCTATAACCATTCGTGTTTACAAACGAACCTACTTGACGCATTGTCGACAACCTGTCCTCTCGGCAGTTGTTTCAGCAGCTCACGAAGGAATCATCGCGAACACGTGCTAGCGCGTGTGCTGCGTGGGTGGTTTCGAATCGGCACGCCCTTCGAGCGTGTGTTCGATGCGGTCTGCGTGGCTCCGGTTCGCGAGCGTGATTTTGTACGTGGTGATCTCCGCAGCTGCCCACGTGTCCGACAGACGCGGTCGCTCGGACCCAGGGCTCACCGACTACAGTGATGTGTTCGACGTCGGCCCTGTGGGTGAGGAAAGCCAGTCAACCCAATCCTCCAAGGGCTCTCTCTCAACGGAGCGGCGAGCTGAAGAAAGCCAGTCGACCATTCAGACGACGACGGGGAAAACTGTGAATTTTAAAGAGTACGTGTATATTGTGTTCTAGTTTGTAGTGACGTGTTCATAAGGCCGCGACGAGAAGACCTTCGAACGATTATGTTAGCAAAGCGACTTAAACCTTAATCTGTTCATGCTGGCAATACCTCTAGAAACGTACCTCGACAGAAGGAACTTGAAATAGAGTTTCTGTTGCGTTTGACATTGGCCTCGACTAGCAACGTATAGATGCAGTCACACGGACAAAGAATAATGGTTTAAGTTAAACTAATTTTTTTTCATGAATCTGTAGATGTAAACAATGAGTGTAAGATCAGTACTATATCAGCCTCTATTGGATGGTGGGAAAAAAATTCTGGTTTTAAACAAACAACTAATTTTTTTTCGAATTGGGAATAAAAAAAAATTTCGTCTTGCCGAATTGATAAGTTGCGTATTCAAGACGTGCTCTTTGAGGACCCAAACTGATACAAATCATTTCAGCAGGTTTGTTTTGGACATTTGGGTTGCGCTTGTGTAGAAATTCAGCACTACATATATAAGTTTGGAGGTTAGGATACTGATAGTTTTTATACTCGAAGATTGCTTCTTGCTAAGGATGGTTGCTGTGTAAGTTTTCCTACTTCGCTGTATTTCCACATTGTTGTTCGTATACCTTTGCTCATACTGACACTGCACGATACTCCTCGTAATTATTCTTGATTATTCTTCAACATGCAGTTCCAAATCGTGAAATCCAATTAGGTATATTAAATATTACATTGATATAGTCATTGACTTTAATAACTGACATTAACTTTCGAAAATAAAGTAGGAACATTTGTTAAATGAAAATGAATATTCGTATTCTTCAAAGCTATGTTTTATTCTTATAATTTTAAATATTGAAAATAAATCCAAGTTGTTCAAAGTATTATTCAACCAGACCGTAAATTTAACACCGGTATTCTACTTTACGCTCAGTTACTGTGACAGTGATTATAGAAAATAAACATTTTTGTGGATGAATATAATGGGTGCATGTTCTTCGATCAAAATCTGGTATACAGAGAAAGAACTAATCTTCAACTGGTTTCTGAGTAGAACTCTATATTTAAATTAGAGAAACTGAAATGTTCAAAAAAATCTTTTTGTCTGGTTTGATAAGAAAAATATATAGTATGTATAGAGATTTGAAATATCTTCCACAAAGAGCACGGCCTTTTGACCACTTGTTTGTTTTGAAGTCTTTAAAATATTCTACATTCAATTAAATAAGCCCAAATATAGAAAGGAAAATAAGTTTTGCATTTTCAAAATTGTGTACTTAATTTGATTCTCACAACTCAGATAATAGAGTGTTTCCGAAACTCAGATGCTCTTTACCTTCATCTTGGCATAATTTCCCGGACATCCTGTTTTCATTTTGGCATATTTGTCCTATTTTTGCTATGATTTTCTCGTTTTTGGTCAGTACAACACAACTGGTTTTCCGCAGTACATCATACGTACAACGTTGTAGCCTATATTGGTAGAACATTGTTTTTAGATAAATACACCGGTGACTGTTCCAAAGACAATTTTGACGGGAAGGAACAAAATTCTTGAATGGGGAAGTGGGGGGGGGGGGGGGCTATAGAAAGGGACCTGGAGACTATGGGTAAATCTAATATTCGAGAAACCAATAATTTTTTAACTTCTTTAAATGTCAATCATACAATGCAAGCCATTAAATATAACATTTTAAATAGAAACAAATATAAATTTACTATTACTTTTAAGATTTGAGAAATAAATTTATTGAGATTTTGATGACTTGCACTGCAGATTTTAATGAATGCACTCATTAACTCACCTAGCCTTGGAATAGCTTGTGCACTACTGCACCTTGTAGGAGAACCGGAGGAAATGTTTTTGGGACAGAGTTAAAAAAATCATCGTAGGTAACTCTGGACATCCTAGAAGGAAACATTTACCAAGTGTCACCGATCCCGGACTGTGCCTGCAGAGAGCTGCCATTTGTAAGATTCATGTTACAATTTTTCCAACTTCAAAGCATATACCCTAAGGCAAAGCCATATTTGACTACATTTTAAAAGGACCCAGTTCTCGAACGCCCCTATCCAATGGAGGGAAACACGGAACATCAAATACCGGGTTTTTAGAATTCTGAAATCAGGGAATAACAAGGCGAACAACTATTTTAATATCAAATACTATACAAAAGGAAAGGAAAGATAGATGTATTATTTTGAGGACAGTGACCCTTAAACCTTCCTACCGTAGCCGCCACTGAACCAGACCCCATTGTATGATAGTTATTGGTTTCTCAGTGTCGAAGAGAAGTGCATAAATCAATGCTACCCAAAATTCCTATTATCACTAAACCATTGATAAAAATTTGTTTCGCAATAAGCTTACTTTAATTGAAAAACTAAATCAAATATCAACTATAGTACCGGGAGCGGTGGCTCAGTGCATCAACTGTCACTGCAGCGCCTCTGACCGGGAGATCCAAGGTTCGAGTCCCGACAGCGGCAGGATTTTCAACACTAGCCTTCCAGCTAGGTCAAGTTCAGTCGCGCTGGAATTGTAGCGGCCGGATATTCTGATAGGTAGTTTTCCGTGGTTTCTCCGATCAACACCAAGCGAATGCCGGAGCAGTACCCTAATAAACGGGCCACGGACCGCATATGATCTTTCCTTCATTTTTCCTTTTCTTTTCTAACCCCTTACACACACACGTGCGCGCGTACACTAAAATGCACTACACTACCACACATGCCGAGAGACCGGTCGGGAACTTAGAACTTGTCCCGACTGGGGCGGTGCCGCGCTGGTGGGAGATATCTGATTGGGAAAACCCCATTAGCTGATGGTAGGTAGGCGCAGGTTCAGGCCATCCGGCGGGGGAAGACCACCGCCGCCTCCCGAGCAAAAGCAGGCACTTACGGGACTAATGACCATAGTGTGACCATAGTGGTGAACAATCAATCAGTCAATTATAGTAATAAAATAATAATTCTGAGCCACGATCTGTTTTTAATTATTTGCTTTTATAAAAATTATTTGACCAAAATTGTGGCTAATCGATTCTTTGGTGGGGCCATTCGGTTTTTTGAGGTTGCTTAGGAGTGAGAAGCGCTGGAGCACAAATGTTTGAATAAATTTCCCATAAAAATATGTTTTTATTTTACATTGGCGAGACTATAGCTTGATTTACATTGCAAATCGAGGCCGATCACAGCAGACTTGTCGCCAGCTTGAAACTGCGGAAGTGAAGATAGTCAATTTTGCCGCAAAAGAATTTGGGCATAATAATGCGCTAAAGTTTGTAATTTCGAAAACCAAGATTTCATTTGCGTTGACTTTGCTCTCTTTTATGTGAAAAAAGTACTTTATACTAAAGTTCAAAGTACAAAAACCATTACGGTACAGCGCAGCATCAAGCGAAATGGCTCTATTCTCAAGTAAATAATTTCTATTCTGCCTATGATACATTCAGGTCCTGAATATATCATAGGCAGAATCGAAATTCTTTATCCTAAACTTATCCTGAATTTCAGGATTAGTTTATATTCTTCTTCTTTTTTCTAAGATTTGAAGTAAATTAAAAGCGAATGAAATCTTCTAAACCACAATTACTTTGTATATTACATAAATGTTTTTCATTACGTCTGTGAGTAATGTTGAGTTCGGTTTCTCCGCAGCGTTAGCAGACTGCTCAAGCACTTCGTCTTCAATGCCAATCCCGAAGTGGACATTTCCTACGAGAAGGTGGAGATCCCGGCTCACAAGTCAGGTGAGTCGTCCATGGAATAACGCTGCATTCGTTACCAACAGAAAGCAACACTAGCTTTTCCCCACGTGCCTTAAGACGCGAGGATTTGGTCTCCTTCGAGGCAGTTCTCAATTCAGAAACTCCAGAATGATGAAATTACTGTTACAAGAAAATTAGGAACGATAGATTTCGCCATAAATGAACAAGGATGACATTAAGAGTAATTTTTGCTCGTCCGAAAAAAGGGAAAATATTTTGAGGTTCTTAGTACAGAAAATTGCAATTTTTGTAATTACAAATTTTGCAGAGTTGAGTCTTATTTAGAGCATTTTGAGAAACCTAGATTTTGTAGGTAAAACATTTGCGATTTTACTAAAATCCCATAATTTCATCTAACTTATTTATTTACTCCAAAGACAATTTTCCAACAACGCTTTGGATGTAGCATTAAAGTAAATAACAGATAAAGAGCTAAAACTCTTACTTATGAGTAATCGAGGATTTGTGTTTAAAACGGCTCTGTGACGCAGAGCCCTATGTAGTGAGAAATTTTTAAACACCTAAATATTATATCCCTTAGCCCAGTTTATATTGCTTTAGGGTTCGCAAATACAACGCAGCGTGTGTCCATTAACTTTTTGTTGACGGCGGTTCCTGGAGGGGGATAGCCCTTGCAAACCGACCTGTAAGCTGGCGCCGGATCTCACCATTAGTTGGGGGCGAACACCGCCACTTTCCGAAATAAAACATTCGTCACCGTCGAGACTAATGGTTGTAGCCGTTGGCTTGCGCGGAAACATCAATCAACGATGTACGGTGAAGAATTAACATGGACCACTGGGGGTTTGGTGTCTCCAGAACGAAGCCACGAGCCGGGCGCGGCGGTCCCCGCGTCGCCGTCCACCCCCAGCGACGAGACGTCGTGGGAGGCGTCGGGGCAGTGGGCCGACGCCGGCGGCGCCGCCCGCTCCGCCCCGCTGGCCGTGCGCGCCGCCCCCGCCCCCGCCAGCCTGCTCCTCCTCCCCACCCCCGCCGGCCACGCCCCCCTTGAAGCGGACCGCGACCGCGACCCCGCCCCAGCAGGTCCGTAAAATTACCGTTGCAAACTTTTCAAAAAACATTGAAATTATACTCAAAATATGTCGCTTTTTTGTTGCTAATTTGTTATGCAAAAATAAAAATTGTCGCTCCCATTATTTTTTATCATAGGTAATACCATGAGTGCTTTGGAAATTGTCGATAAATTCCCGACTCGCGAAACAAATAGGGGATTTATCTGAGAATTTCCAAAGCATGAGTGGTACAGGAGTATTCCACGAGTGAAATTATATCCAACAGATTTCCAAAGTGTGCCAAATATTGAAAATAACTTAAATCTATGATAAAATCAAAGAGGTTACGTTATACTACATACACTGTTTATTGGATATTCACATAGCAATCGATGTATAGCGCCTCCTCCTAAGATAGAAGAGACGCAGTAGAAAAAAGTGATAAAACTTTTTGTGATACACAGCCATGATTGGGGTATTTGAAATGTAAAGTTAAATACTGTTGGGTTTAATTTCACGAGTAGAATAGTCTCTGTAATTTCTTAGTTTTCTTGTCATTGCGGTGCTAACTTGTTGTCAAGTTAGCCGAATGTTTAATAGCAGGGTCAAATGAAGAGCGACAATTCTTTTTTAGCGTTACAAATTAGCAACAAAAAAGCGACAAATTTTGAGTTTTTTTAAAACTTGGCTATGCTAACTTTACGGACCTCGCCCCAGTGGCCGTGGAACCCGTCGCCGCCGACGCCGCACGCGGCCCCCCTGGGGAGCGAGGCCCGGGCGGCACGACCCCCTCGCTCGCCGCGCACTTCGACGTGGTGATGGAGCGACTGCAGCTGCGGGCGCGGCTGGAGCACGCTGCGTCGTCCTCCAACTCCACCTGCCCTCCAGTCACCTCCACCACCACCTGCACCACCACCACCACCACCACTACAACAACCACTCCTCCCACCACCACCACAACCACCACCACCTGCCTTCCCACCACCACCACAACCACCACCACCTGCTCTCCCACCACCACCACCACCACCACTTCACCTCCTACCACCACCACCACTACCACGTGTTCCACCTCCCCCACCACTTGCTCCACGACGACTACCACCACCACGTGCTCCACGACCACCACGTGCAAAACCACTCGCAGCACCACCAAGTGCCCTCCCACGAGCACCACCTGCCGCCGCTCGACCAGCACGTTCGACATTCCGCCGTTCAACGAGCCCAACGCTGCGCGCAGCACCATCGGCACCACGCCCACCCGCGGCACCAGCTGGTCCGTGCGCACGCTCCCGTGGACCGTGTGCAGTGGAAGGTTAGGGGCTTTTATCATTAATGGCAAGGTCACAAGGGCATGGGATATTTTCGATAAATTACCGAGTGACATAACGACCAGGAAATTGATGTAAAAATTTCCAGACTATGAGTTTCCTCCTAGAAACGATCTCTTGTAGATAATCCATAGTCTTCGTTGTTATTAGAAAAATAATTACGTACAAAAACAGTTGAATATATAAATTACAAAATGTTTCTCACAATGCTATCACATGAGGCCAAGTGTTACAATTAGGAATGTTCAGATATGCCATGCACATGCAGTTCCAGAGCTGGCACTCAAATGAAGCAAAATGAGAGTTGGACGTGTCGTAACGGCACCCAGGAAACAAAACTAGAGATGGCAAAGAAAGAAAGAAAGAAAGAAAGAAAGAAAGAAAGAAAGAAAGAAAGAAAGAAAGAAAGAAAGAAAGAAAGAAAGAAAGAAAGAAAGAAAGAAAGAAAGAAAGACACTTCTAAGAAAAGGCAAAGAAAATGAATGGCGAAAAATGGTTGGGGGGAGGGGAAGGGGACACGAGAGAGAAGGGGATTTATGAGAAGAAAAAACATTATTTTTCTGATTTTGTTTTATTCTGTTTCTATGTCGGCACCGAATCCCACGTACTAACGGGGCAGATACACCATCATTTCCGGAGATATAACATGCAATATACGAAGACCGGTGGCACACGAGCGCTTTTTAACGCATGTTAAAATGTATCTGTTGCCGAGTTTACAGATACGAACGCGGTATGTCACACGAGCTCGCTGTGCGACGTCCATTGTGATCTGCTTCTGTGCTCGGCTCGTGAAAATATGGACGTTGTAACATCCGCTACAACGCTCGTGTGCTTCCAGCCTTACATGAGTAATGATCAAAGCAGTTGACACGCCTGGAAACGCGAAATGAACGATCAATTAACGGCCCGATGCCCGGCTTCGGAGGTAGAATGGTTGGCGTATCGGGCTGCAATACCCAAGTTTGCGGTTCAAACCTGAACGAAAACGTGCATTAGTTAGTGCAAAAAAATCTCTCGTACGCCCTCCTTCGGAAAGGATGTAAAGCCGGCCGTCCCATGATGTACACTCACTGCTTGTAAAATATTAATTCTAAAGGAAGCCTCTGAGCTAAAATTTAAAGACGCCTGTTCCGTCGCCCTAGTGATACCGTCTTTCTCCGCTAGATGGTAGAAGGCGCGTGTTCAGGAGGAAAGAGCAGGCTTGACGACCTTTGCCACGTAAAATAAGGCATTACTGAATTGAATTGAATTGCTGGCTGCGCAGGACGACGACGCCGTGCCGGCCGACGCCGTCGCGGCGCACCACGTGCGTGGGAGACTCGGCGCAGCTTGAGCAGCTGCGCGAGCAGTCGGCGCACACGTCGGCCCCGGCGCTGGAGGGCGCCCCACTGCAGCCGCCCGCCCGCAAGTGGAGCACGCACGACGCCTCCACCCACGCGGCCACGCCCACCCGGCGACAGGAGGTGAGGCGCGTGCCACGCCTTGCACCGGCAGAGGTGGCTCAGGGTGATGTCACTGCAGTTCCTCTGACCGGGAGGGCCTAGGTGGCAGGATTTTTCACACTAAGTAGACTAATAGGTCGATTTCAGCCGCTGACTGGAGGAGAATTCCAGCGGCCGGCTGTTCTGATCGGTAGTTTTCCGTGTTTTTTCCGATCAACACCAGGCGAAAGCCGGAGCAGAATCCTAACAAACGGACCACGGACCGTGCGCATTCTTTCCTTCCTCTTCCTTGTCCAATTTTTTACCCCTTACATACGCACTTACACTAACATGCACTACCGATTGGGAGACTGAGCTTCACCCGGCTGGGGTGGTGCCCCGCTGGTGGGAGATACCTGGTTGGGAAAAAACCCGCAAGCCGACGAGTAAGTCGGCGCCGGATCTCGCCATCCGGCAGGAAGATGACTGCTACATTACGCGGGAAAATACATGAACTATATTTACGGGACTCCTGACCTTTGACGTTGACGAGGCCGGAATCACTATGAATCAATCAATCAATCAATCAAAGTTTTCTTCCGGGTTGAAGGGCCGTGGTCCATTGGAAAACATATTTCCAGACGTTTCATCCGCAACTACGGCAGACATCTTCAGTGGCGATGTGGTGAAAGCCAACATTGTTTCAATCAATCAATCAATTTCGCGCCTTGGCAAGGGACGAATTTAATTAGGAGTAACGCGCGCCAGGAGACACTCCGCACCGATCCGAGGCAGAGCCCGCCGCCGCCTCCGCTTCGCTGCCGTGCTCCGCGCTAGTGTCGCATGTTTGCCGTAATCTTCCTCCCCTCTAGCTCCTGCACCCGAAATCGGACGCTCTAACCACTGCCCACCGGTGCTCGTAATACCAACATAATTCCTGTTGCTAGCACTCTCTCTGTCATGCGGAAAGACGTTCTTGGCGCACTATATTAGCGATGTTCTTTATTTGTTTCTTCTCGTTTTTCTCGTTCCTTCATCGCATTTTCTATTTCCTTTTCACGGGTTTTTCCTGGTCTGCCAAATGTTATCGCAATCCTTGCAAAAAATCCTAGTAATTTGCCTCGACCGAAATTCGCACCAGAAAATGGGGTCTTAATAGAGACCATCACAGATAAGAACTTGTGGTGCTACAACAACACATACTTTCTCGCGTTATTGGAAATGGCTACCTAATATTGAAATATTGCATTGTCTGTGCTTCTAACACTTCAGCTATTATTTGACAACGTCCAGTTCAACCAATTCAAACAAAGCGCCTGTGAAGCATGTCCGCAATCATTTTGATAGTCAGGATCAGCAATCATTTTTTACTTTCACAAATGAAATAAACTAGGAATACACTTGACTGATACAGTATTCGCAATAAATTATACAGAAGCGCTGTTGCCAGCGTAGCATTGTCAAAACTATGTGCATTCACTTGGTGAATAATATCATTTCTCTGCAAAAGCGCTTTTTCCATCTGTATTCGGATGCCAGCTTGTATATCCCAGATATCACAGTAGATAAACCGTCGGCTAGTGGGGTTTCCCCTTAACCAGGACTCTCCCACCAGCGGGGCACCGCCCCAGCTGAGACTAGCTCTAAGCTACCTACCGGTCTCCCGGAATATGTGGTAGTGTAGTGCTTGTCAGTGTAAGTGTGTGTGTGTGTGTGTGTGTAAGGGGAGAGGGTAGGACAAGGAAGAGGAAGGAAAGATCGCGCGCGGTCCGTGGCCCGTTTCTTAGGGTACTGCTCCGGCATTCGCCTGGTGTTGATCGGAGAAACCACGGAAAACTACCGCTCAGAGCAGCCGGCCAATAGAATTCTCCTCCAGACAGCGACTGAATTCGACCTAGCTGGAAAGCAAGTGTCGAAAATCCTGCCGTCTTCAGGACTCGAAACTAGGACCTCCCAGTGAGAGGCGCTGCAGTGATGTCAGTTGATGCAGTGAGCTTAGCTCCCGGTCTTAGCTGTTGACGTGCTCGGAATCACTAATCAATCAATCCAATCGCGAGTTTTGCCAGGCATGGCAGGAAGCCCCTGAACAGGCGATATGTACTGAAGACAGCGCTAGGGACTGACTAAGGACGCTTATCGCCGTACAAACAGTTGCGGCCGATTGATTAACTGAGAGTGAGCGATGATCTTTCAATTAGTCGTGAGAATATTGACGATTTCTTTGCAATCTTTTACTTGTTTTATGACTACTTCGTAACTTATATTGTTTAAGTGTGATAATATAGTGTTTACGAATCCAATTTTTTCCAAAAATATTTAAAATGCACTATTTTAATTTTATTTTTTGCTTGGCCATTAGCACATCTATCGATGACCTGACGTTTCGCTACTGAATATATCATCATAAATTACTCTGGTGTAGCATAATGACTACCATGTTGAAATTAAAGCAACTACATACATACGTTTTTAAAACAAGAATCACACCATTTCCAAAGGAGAGAGACAATCATATTGTAGATAATGCAAAAATTATATTCAAGAATATCATGCATTTAATGTAACAATAATCTATATGTTGACTTCATTCTCATTTTACCAAAACAATATTTGTTGATAATTAAGAGTTAAATCCTCAAAAGCACATGCATTTTCATTAAAATATATTTTTATTTTTCGCCCACATATTCTGTCGCACTGTTTTCATTATGAGAACAGTGCAAAACTCATACTCTAAAAACAATTTTATTTGAGATTGAGTTAAATGCCTTAAATTAACTGTAAACACAAAATTTTATTATTTTTATATATGTAACAATAAAAGGATTAACATCAGTCAATAAACATTTCTATGTCGCTGATCTTCTGTATGATCGTGAGAGTAGTTGTAAAACATCTGTAAAAAAGGGCACTCCAACTCACATTTGTCATTTTTGTACGCTGTGTTTTCAACAGAAGGACCTCATGCGTCTCTGCAACAAAACGTCGATACCAATGGACCTTTTTAACCGCGGATAATCATGTGATATCACGGCCGACTGATATCTCGTACGTCGAGATGTTATGACGTTGAAGGGCGTCTTGTGTTTCCAAACTCCACTCCAGGCGCGAAGGTCCCCGTGGCAGCAAGGAGCGTCCGCACCGCAGCCTCATTGGCTCAATGAAATCTTAAACATCCCTTTGTATCACAATCGAAGGACAGTCCATTCAAAGTAAGACGATGTGCTCTCAATTGGCGTTTTTTTTTCTTCCCAAGTTATGGCTGCTCCTGCCGCCGGCCGCCAGAAGCTAGCGCAATTCCACTTATAGTATTTGATGGAGTTTCATAAGAACGAGCCAAAGTGACAGCTAGTGCTGGCAACATAACTGAAGGTTCTGTGGTTGTTGTGTCCTTGAGCCCATTACATTCCCTTCCTTCATTCGTTCGTTTGCAGTTGGCAAACTTGTAAATGGCTTTGATGCTTGCTTTTGTGATGTCCTCGTCCGACAAAAATATAGTGCTCCACGAAAAATAAGTGCAGTGTTATGTGCTCTTCTGTAAAAAACTATTTTTTCTATAAACATTACATTGAATTTACTTTTTGTGAGATAAATATTATGTTTGTTTTAAAACCGAGACTTGAATGCGAGATGCTTACAGGTGCACGTGTTTCCGGCTTAAAATCATTTTTCTTTCTATTTACATTCGTGGCAGTTTTCTTTTACTGATTGTGGAGCATGTTAAGAGATTTTCCACACACGAAATTAAATTTAAATATTTCCCGGACTCGCCTACGTGTATACCTCAGAAACTCTTAGACTTCTGCATAGTGATGTCTTCACAGGAGCCATAACCAAACCCTTTACGAAGAGGCGTAGCTGAACAGCTGTCGCGGCGGAGGGATACTTCTCTGAATTATAAGTGATGTTCACTTGTTTAGCGAACTGTCACTTTGGCTCGTTCTCAGAAAAATCCTTCTATACTCATACGCCGCGTAGTGCTGAGGATTCTCCGCATCGTTTTTCTGGCGCTACCCTCGTAGGAGATCCTCCACGGCAGGAGATATCGCAAGATCAAACGGCGTTTTGCCCTTCCATTCTCCGCACCAAACCTTAAGATCTTTCCTAGCGCCGGCCGCGAGGAGCGTGCGCACAGCTTGCTCGTTGCCATAATGCGCTGCGTAGTGCAGAGGAGTCTCTCCTTCTACATTCCTCGCGTTGACGTTGCCTCCCGCGCGCACAAGCAGATCCACGCACAGACCGCTGCGGCCCAGCGACACATCCCAGTGCAACGCGGAATTACCACAGTCGTTGATCGCGTTCGCGTCGGCCCCTCGTTGCAGCAGAAGAGACACCACGTCCACGTTGCCCAAACAGACCGCGTGAAGTAGAGAATTGGAACCGTCACGATCAGTGTAGTTGACGTTGGCGCCGGAGTCTATGAGACGTCGTACGTCGCTTAGTCTTCCTTCTCCTACCGCCTCACGTAACTGCTCTCCCAGAGGAGAGGGAGAGATTCGAGCCTTCTTCATCCTCATCCTCACCTTCCTCACTCGGGACATTAGCCGCTGTCTCTCTTGTTCGTCCTCGTCGCCCGCTGGGCCCGCGCCCTGGTGGCCGCCGCCTGAGTTAGGGAAGGTTGAGGAGGAGGAGGAAGAGGAAGAGTAGGATGGCTCCCCACCTCCATCCGTCGCCGCCCTTCCTGCCGTCGTTGCTGTGCAGGCGGCTGAGGTGGAGTCAGTGGTCGCACGTGTCGATTGGCGCTCCTCCAGTTGGCTCAACAGAACCTCAACGCGGGGTAAGAACGTTTGCAACGCCCTTTGCAGAGATGCCTCGACCTTCTCCACACGACCTCTCAGACGTTGCAATCCTCCTTCCCCTGCAGATCCCTCAGAAGACTTCGTTATTCCTTCTTCCACGGCCGTGATTCTCTCCTGGGCCTCGTCGAGTCGCCGCTGCAGAGCGCGGATGGCGTCGTCTTTCTCCTGCAGCTTCCGCTCCATCTCGCGCAACGCCGTCGCAGCCCTCTCCTCCTGCAGACGCAGGGCTTCCTTCGTCCTGCGCTCCGCCTCCTCCTGCAGGCGCACGGCCTCCTGGACTCTGCGCACGTCCTCCTGTTTCTGCAGGCGCAAGGCGTCCTGTAGCTGTGCCAGCCCCTGTGCCACCAGCTGAAAAGCGTCACCGACGGCGTCCACCCCATCTCGCGTGCCATTCTCAACAGCTCCTCTGTGACTCGCCATCTCTTTCTTCCAGCGTCTGAAATTCAGTCAATAAAGCTGGGATTAAAACACATTGCTATCATTCAGAAACATAAGGAGCAAATTTGATAAAGAACTCCGTGTCAAATTCAACTGTCGAATTTCATTCATGGTAGGATATGGTGCGGCGTTAACGACATTTGCATCATGTAAATGAATTTGAACATTTGATTGATAACATTGATTTGATAACGACATTTGCATCATGTACTGAATTTCATTCAGTAAAGTAGTACATTTGTTTGAAATTTTCACAATTTCGACTTGATGAATCGAAATATTACGAAATATATTAAGAAAATTATAGAAGAGTAATACTTTGTTCTATGTGGAAACTTTCGTCGACAAACTTGGAGCCGTTCCAAACAAAGTGTCGTTTAATCATTAGTGTAAATGCGAAATATGAAGCTCTATTTCGCAGAACACATTTGAGTTTTCGAAAAACTTTATTGGAAGTCATTTGAAGCACTTTCATTCATAAATGCAACAATGTATATAAATCATAGGATATGTGCATATTAATGGCGACCCAGATATTTGAAAGAAAATACTTTTTTTAATTTATTAATTTAAAAAAAAGGCAAATCAAGAAAATGAATTCTATGTCATCTTAAACAGTGAATTTAGCACTATCCATACAAAAAGTTTGATGAAAAAATTGGATGCGGTTTTCAGAAAAAGGCGTTTGACCGTTTCTGAAAATGCAGAAATTTGAGCTCATTATTACAGACATTTTTGAGTTTTCGAGAACCTTTATAAGATCACTTGAAGCAGTGGTTTTAAGAAATTCAATAATGTGCACAAATCGTACACAATGTAAATATTAACCCCATGAGATCTCAAAACATTACATTTTTCTTATTTTTGAAAAAAATACATTTATTTAATTTTCGAAAAAAATAAAGCGAAATGTCATTCATGTCATCTTCTGCACCATCCCTACCAAATGTTAAAAGAAAAAATGGAGGTTTTTTGAGAAATTTTTGATTTTGATATTTTTAATATTGCTCATATCTCACAAACTTGCGCGAAAACTATTGCAATTTTCAAAAACATTAGATGATCTTAATGCAAGAACCAATTATGAAGATTAAATTTCATTTGAAGCAAAAAACTCTATCCTCAATTTTATAGTTAAGAAAGACGCCGAAAAAAATTAGAATTTTTGCAATTTTTGCAAATTTAGAGTTAACAGTGCCGACCTGGATGGCCGAGGTGGCTAAGAGCGAGTACCGACTCAGCGCTTCGGTCCGAAGGGTCGTGGGTTCGAGTCCCGTCTTGGGCATGGCTGTTTGTCCCTTGACTTTGTGTGTGTGTTGTCGCGGAGGGCCTCGCGTTCTGCTGACCCCAGATCAGAGGAGCCCGCAAGTGTTTGTCTACTGTATGGTCGAATATGCGTCCCTTCGGGACGTAAAGGGCAACCGGCTGTCGGCTGGATACAAGCCCTAGGAAAAAAAAGTTAACAATGATGACACCTTATAAGTGTTTATCACTCTATTCTGACGAGAAATTGGAAGAAAAAATTTGGAACCATTTTTGAAAACAAAAATGAAAATGTCTCTGGAGCTTCATGTAAAATACCCCCAAAAATTAATTAATGATATTCAAAACCACAAACCTTCGAGTGAGACCAGATCGACCGGGCATTTTTCAGTTTGCAAACTATCTTACACCTAGTTTAGGCTATAGTGTTGTCCACAGACGACAGACAAGCAGACGGACCGACACACATACATGGACACAAAGCCGGACGTTAAAAAAACAAGTTTTTCGGTAGGCTCACTATTCCTAAAATTTGACTTCACTTCGTGTTAGAGGGATTAACGACATGTTAAAAGAGGATTTGTCTACTTTTTCCATATCAGGGCCCTACATTACCAGTTTTTTCCGTCGAAAATTCGCCGTTTTGCACCGCAGCATTACATAACTTTATCTAAACTATGTATATTACTCTGTATATGCGTACGTATACGAGGAAGTAAAAATACAAAAATAAATCCGAAAACAGAAAAATACCATTGTTTTACTTGTAGGTTGAGGTGTAAATGAATAACTTTCCCCTCTGTTTTGACTCCTCGTTGAAAGATACTTTCCGAAATATTCTTCTGTCTCTATATTTTGTTATTCATTCTGTTCAAATATTTTTGAATGCGCGTTTGAATGTATCATCATAGACGTAAAGAAAATTCACCTGGAAAGCTTGACGACTTTATTTCATGTTTATTTTTTTAAGTTTTGCCTTGTATAATTATTTTGCCAAGGGGTAGGAGTATGTTTGAAACACAAATTCTTTGCATAGTTTCGTTTTTGTGTTGTTTTATTAACGATTAAGTTCTTGGTTCTGTGTAGCGATAATGTGAAATAAATGAACAAGTGGCCTTATTCTCCTCTAAATGATCTTAGATTTATACAGGATGTCTAGGGAAGAAACGCCAATACTTCGAAAATAAGCTCTTAAGACATTAAGCATATTTTGTCTAATAAACTACCAAGATATTTTGAATGGCTGAGCCGCCATAAGCACTTAAAAGTTGGTTTAAAAAATGCCTTCTAGGCAAAAATTGGCATTGCAGAAGCATAGAAGCACTCCAGAAATATGTACATTGTTTATTATTTACAAAACATTGTTTAGTATTTATTGTTTATTATTTATTATTTATTAAACATTGTTACATTGTTTATTATTTACAATGACTATATTTGTTCAGAAAGTAAAATTAATCCAGAAATAAAACAGCACCTGATGCACAACCATCCGACAGAAATGTTTCTACTCTGACTTAAATCTCGGGCCAGTTTTTCGAGACGCAGTTTCCACGACCTCTGGTAAGCTATTGATAGTTACCTTGCCTGTGACCTTGACATGCCTGTTTTAAGACGTCCAGCCTTCGAGGTAGATTTTCTTTAAGTTGGTCATGCATTCAAAACCGCATGTAAGAAGGAGTGTTACCGTTAAGCACGAGGGTAAGGTTAGGTAAAGTGTGGATCTATATTATCGATAATATAGATCTATTAGTTTCATTTACTTTTGTATTAATTTTCGTATACCTAACGTGTTTATATGATTTATAAGGAGAACCTACAAAATATTATATGCTTTGATCGCAATCTGAAATTTCAGAACCTTAATTGTGATGGAAATGTATAGATTAACGTTAATTTTTAATTTACAAATATTAACAAATTTAGATCAAGGTAACATTTACATAACTTATGATTATCAATATAGTTACATCAATAAATAATCAATAAATTTTAATCTAGAAATGTAGATACTTACGCCTTTAAATAGTGCACTATTTAAAAAATAGATTATTTGAAATAACAACAACAAAAAAAAACAATTTCGACTTTAAATACCCATATCTTTTGAAATATTGTTTCACACGCCAATTATTTTTTGCGTGAAAATTTAAAGTTTGTATAATATTTTGGGTCAACAAACTCAGAAATTGAAGCTAACGTATTTTGGGAATTTATGTTTGAAAAAACTGCGCTTTTAACTTCGGGTAAAAATATTAGTATAAGATGCATATGATATGACGTATAATGCAAAAAACATTTTATTAGAACTATTTACTATTAGGAGAAACATTTTTCTATATTAGAACAGATTTTTAGGTCAGATTTCCAAGTTCGTCCCAAATGCGCAGAAATGTTACTAATTTTGGGTATAAATACAAACAAGATCAAAGATCAAACATATGCACTAAATATGATACTTATAGCTTTTTTTACATCACACTGAATAAGTCAAACAATTTTAGGGCAATCAGAAGGTGCCATGATTTTTTGGGCCGAAATCACGTGTATTTCGGCGGATTATATATATATATATATATATATATATATATATATATATATATATATATATATATATATATACACACACACACACATACACATTTAGTCCAAATATTAATATCCCCCGATCGGTTAAAAGGAACTAAAAACCCTCTGAGTTTGAAACTGATGTTTTGATTTTGGTGGTGCTTTATATGATGCCTCAACGTTTTCAAAATTTTCTCAAAAATGGTTCCAAATTTTTGGATTAAACTCTGTCCTCGGACGTAAAAGACACTTAAGAGAATGGTGCAAGTCTCATTTTCGTTGAAATCCCCGATTTTTAGAAAATTGCAAATGTTTAATCTTTTTTCAGCGTCATTTTACAACTACAAAATTGAAGATAGATATTTTTCCCCACAATGAAATATGTTCCATTACTCGATTCAACATTTGGATTTACCGCTCTGGACACCCAGTGCAAGACTTTGACTCCCGTCCGCTAGAGAGGGTGACAGTCGCTGTGGTTGGCATCCACTTCGCTAGGTGTCGCGCGATCCTCACCTCCTTTTGTGCATCCACGCCGCTAGGTGGCAGGTTGAATGGCAGGATTCTGATTGTGAAAAGACGCATCTAACAAGATGGCGCCAAGGATACGACTAGGCACTCAGATTAACTATTTACCGTCAGCACGTGCCCTGTAAGCCATGCACAAGTACACGCGATCACCCCAATAAAAGGTACACATTACTACATACCTCTACAACGAAAACGGTCCACAGCCTCCGAAAATTGCAAAAAATTCCACTGTACTTGCTCGTAACCCCACAGTCTACTAACAGAGTCCTGCAGCTTCGAGAGAATTTTGGTCCTGGCTCGCCACTAGCGCCTCCAAGCGGCCAGCAAGCTGCTGTAAGTCTGGTGTTTCAAGAAAACACGCATATATTTTGCGTTACGTGCAGGTTGCGTGGATTTTAGTTTACAGGAACTTGTGTTATGTTGTTCAGATTTCTTATATGATATTTTATAAATATATGGCCCTTCAAAAGGCAATTGCTTTAGTTCTGACCACTGCATACGTTGAAACAACCGGATCTTTCTTTCATTTTGTAGTGTGTAGTTATGGTGCATTTTTTTAATTATATATATATATATATATATATATATATATATATATATATATATATATAACGTTGTTTGCTTAGAACGTAAAAACTACGCACTTTTATAGAAATATGTTCCTACATACACATACAAAACATTACATTTACTAAGTATTAAGTTCATATTTTTCGTTACACGAACGGTTTCGGATCTAGAACACATCAAACTGTAGCAAAGAAATCGCCCAAGAAGATTTTTTGTTTAATTTTTATTTAACAGCTCTGGTCAATTTTTTTTAATTATCGGGTATGACTCAAAATGTACATACTTTTAGAGAAAAGTTTTTCTCCAAATGGACACTTTTCATTAGACGAACGATTTACGCGCTAGAAAATGTTCGTCTAATAAAGCGAATCTCTACGAAAAAGTCGTATTTCTTATTTTCGTATTTCTCGTAAAAGTCCGAAATTTTCGAGATGTATAAAAAAAACAACATTGTTAGGTATATATTTTTTCTTCATAATTTAACGTACTCTTAACGCCTTACCGTTCGTCGGACGGAGAGTACTTCCGAGACATAAATCGTACAAAATTGAATGTCATATATTTCTGTGAAAAAGCATATTTGTACAAAAGTGTATTTAAATTATAAGTGAAAACTGGAAAAAAAAAGTTATGCACTTTTCTGATAACGCACAACACATAGTATGAGATGGAAAAGTTGAAATACAGATTCAGCTTTCAAAAATTCATAAAGAATGACTGAGAAAAAATCTATATTTTTTCTTGTCGAACTGCTACTTGACAGGACTATCAGATATTATCAGTATTTTTTGAAGTACGATAATGCTTAATATTAATAATATTAATATTAATAATTCAACTATAGATAAATTTAAACTAGAGGTGCTGCAAGTGTAAAGTGTAATAATTGGTAGTAAATGCGTTATAAATTTCCTTGGTGTGGACTGGATTTACGGTCTTACCCCATTCTCTTGCCAGCTGTCATGTATCGCCGTCCAAATTTAACTTGTTTGAAATTTTCTCAACTTTCTGTTTGCCTTATAGTAGAACCGAAATATTACTTTAAGAATATTAAAGAAGAGTAACATCTCGCCTAAATGGCAAGGTTCATTGACAAATTTAGAGCCGTTTATAAGAAAATGGCGTTTAAGCGTTGCTGTAAATGCGAAATTTGAAGCTCTTTGCACAGGAATCTATTCAGTTTTCGAAAACGTTTATTTGAAATCATTTAAAGTACTTCAACTCACAAATGTCAAAATGTATACAAATCGATGGAAATGTGCAGAATATCGAGTGACATATTTCTTTTTTTAAAAATTCATTTTAGTAATTAGGACGATCCACTGGGAAAGTTTGAAGAAAAAAATTAAAGCCATTTTTGAGAAAATAGCATTTGAGAAAATAGCAACATTTCTCAAAATTGAGCTCATTTTAACAAAAAACTATTGAGTTTTCGAGAAATTTTATATGACATTATTTAAAACATACCTGTAGGTACTCATAAATACAATGTTGTGAACAAATTGTCGTTAATGTAAATATTAACGACGTGAGAGATGAGACAAAAAATTACATTTTTGGAACAAAAATTCGAAAATAAGCTCTTAATACAATTTTAAGCTTATTTTGTCTTATAAACTACTTGGATATTCTGAACGGCTGAGCTGCAATAAGCACTCAAAAGTCGGTTGGAAAAAATGCATTGTAGGCAAAAAAAAATTATTACAGAAACAGAAACATTCCAGAAACTTATACATTGTTCATTTTTACAAAAGAAATATATTTGTTCAGAAAGAAAAATTAACCGAGAAATAAATTCGTCTGCAGTCGATTTGTGTAAATTGTTTTTTCTTTATTTCTGAATTAATTTTTCTTTGCTTTCCCTCCCCAGGTGCACCTGTACCGGTGCGTGGACCCGGACTGTCTCTTTTGCTCTCTCTCCGTCTCTCTCTCTCTCTCTCTCCGTCTCTCTCTCTCTCTCTCTCTCTCTCTCTCTCTCTCTCTCTCCATCTGTGCGAGTGCGGTTGTGCCTCCCCTCCCCAGGTGCACCTGTATCGGTGCGTGGAAGACCCGGACTGTCTCTTTTGCTCTCTCTCTGTCCATCTGTGCGAATGCGTTGTTCCCTTCCCTCCCCAGGTGCACCTGTACCGCTGCGTGGAGGACCCGGACGGGGGCGTCATCTGCTCGTGCGAGGACGACGAGGCGCCGCTGGGCGCCGTGCGGCTGCCGGCCGAGACGCGCCACCACCGCCACCATCGCCTGCAGGGCGCCAGTCGGCGGCGGCGGCGGCGCGGGCAGCGCGGGCGGCGGCGCCAGGCGCGTCTCGACCGCGCAGCCTCCGCCGCCCCCCCTGGGGAGGCCCTTCCGCAGGCGGCCTCCCCGTCGCCATCGCCGCCCGCTGCCGCCCCGTCGCCACCGCCGCCGTCGCCGCTCGGAGTGGCCGCCGCCGTGAAGTCCGCCGCCAGCCGCTTCGTCAGGGTGGGTGCCAGCGGAGTCTCGTGCCGCTTATACAATGTTTGCCTTACAATTAACATGTTTCTGTAATTGCTTCCACTCTCTTTATAAATAATATCATTAAAATAGATAGCGCTTTTTGAGAATTACTGATAAACTATCGATATAAAACACTGTAGGTGATCTTTGATCGATAGGGAATTTCTCAGTAGTCCTGCATCCAATAGATTTAAAACGAAATGTGAAAAATATGAAAGTTACTGAGTCGAAAAAAAGATGCTGTTTTATGAAATTATGTGTTACAAACATTAAGCAAATATTTTAAATATCTGATATCCTTGTTCTCTCCAAACATATAAAAAACCATTGAATTATTTTGTATATGTTGAATATTTACTGCATTATATATACATATATTCGTATTTTCATGGATGGTTAATGCTGGTTGTAAATACGCATGGTTTATTGATATGTTTAGTTGAGATGTTCAAGGACACTTGGTGGTATAATGATATGGTATCTGGAATGTTTTAGTTCTTGGGCATGGAAGACTGGCAGAAAGAACCTTTCAGCAAGTTAATTCCCAGTTCTCCGAATGCCTACACGTACAACGAGAATCCACCCTCTAGCTCCCCAACCATCGTACGACAGAACCTAATGTCAGATACACAAGAGGAGAATAAGATCTCAGACACGAGTTCCGAAAATATGGTCCGAGTGAATCTGCCTAACAGCGACGATTTCGTGACCGAATGGAATAAGGAAATTTCCACAGCCGCCGTCGAAATGAAAAATGCATTGTCGATAGAAGCAGCGAAAGCAGAGGAGAAGAATGCGGAAATGGAAATGGACTTCTATGCGAAATCGGTGTTCCACAAGGTATCATTTCCAGCAACATTTATTCCTTCCCAAGGAGTAGTTGACGCAGCGTCTGGCATGAGCACCGGTCAACCAAGGACGGCGTCCTCTTCTGAAGGCGGCACCGGTTGGAGCATTGGTGGCCGTGTTCGTCGAAGTCATGCCAGCGAGAGAATACAGCGTGACGCGCCGGTAACAGTTGGGACCAGGCTTCCATCCGCTTCGCCGATGCTGGAGCCAGTGCGACCTGAACTTTCCAAAGCAATGCACCCTTCCCAGGTGAGTACAACCGGCAAAGACATGCTTCGTTTCCAGGCAAAAATTTGCGAAAAAACTGATTCTCAAATCGTAGGTTTGAATCGCTGACTTCGAGAAATAGATTTCATACCCCAACAATATTTACTGCATTTCTGGTAGCGTTTACACGATTTATAATATTGATATATTTTTAGGACCGTTTGAAGTGTCAAAATTGATGGAACTTTTGTTCTCTATTAGCAATAAACGAGGGCATAACATCCTACCAAGCACTAGTCACATTATTGGGCCTTTAATAGTTGAACATGATATTGTCGTATCTCCCTCCTATATTCTTCAATTACTTAGATTTGAATGATAATTCCTTTGTTAAAAATATTGTTCACTAGTTTGAACAAGAAGCACACTTTAAACTACATTTAAACATTTTTCGTCAGAAAAAATAATTATAAATTAAGAATAAGTTGAGAAAATTTTACTCAAATATCAAAATTACCAGCAAACATTTTGCTACTGCAATGTTTACGCATTCTCAACTACTTATAATAGGTTATTATATACTCTGTGAGCAGTGTCCTTTTTATTTAAGTATTATATCGTACAACTATAAATAAAAAGGTACTAACAACATAGGAATATAAATTGTACGAGTGTATGGGTACATCTTATAACAATTTAAGAAATTTGATTTGCCACTGATTTAAGAAATTATTTAGAGAAGGAATAGGGTTCTGTTTTCATTCTCGCTTATTTTAGATATCTATATTTGGCAAAAAATGTACAAGAGTATGAAGAATAAAATCAGAATAACTATCGCAAATATGTATGTTTATCTGTAAAAGTTCTAAAATGTGTAATGATTCACTTACCCAATTTCAAATAAAATTGTACATGTATATTAATTGTTTTGAAACGGAGCCCTCCATACCAATGATCTCGAACAGGCATCTTTGAAAAACACAATGAAACTTGATTTAGGAATTCGTTGTAATATTTCTAAATAAACATATTTTGTGGCAATATTTTTTGACATAAGTATAGATTAGGCACGTTCTGCAATAACACAATCCAAATTGTAAAACTTATTAAATGTTGCAGGTCCTAGACGTGGAAAAATCTCGAGAACGCTCTTATGAGCTCCATCCCGAACCGCGGACCACCATTGACGAGATGGCCACATTCCTTCCGCACAGCGAAAAGGCAAACGTCAGAGCGACGGGGCGGGATGAAGTGTCTGAGATTTCCGAAGATGCCCTGCAGGGAAAGCAGAACCACGACGACTTCGTCTCCGAGTGGGACAAGGAGGTTTCAGCAGCTGCCGAGCGAATGAAAGAGGTGATGGCTGTGGAACCACTCGGAGAAGTGGGTAGGAAGGCTCCCTTGCAGGCGGATGGTACCGTCAAAACACTTCAAGAAATACCTTCGACCCTTGCGCTTTTGCAGAATGACGTTATGGCTTCTCAGAAAATAGAAAGTGATGGGAAGATGTCAGATATGTCTCATTCTGAGTGGAGCACTGTGCCATCATCGGTGCAATTATTGCCAAGAGTGTCTCAGGGTGGCATTGTGAGGTCTGAAATGGTGCGTCCTGAGCAAAAGATGGAGACTTTACCATTGCGCGTTTCGGTTTGGAGAGGGGAACCATCTAGGAAGTTTGCGCAGAGCGAGGCTATAACGCCTCAGAAGCTGAGTCGAGTGCGAAAAATGATTTCCTTCGTACCGAGCATGTCTGTTTTGAAACAAGCACCTTCAACACCGATCGGGATTCTACGGACTGAGGTTGTGACATGTCAGAAATTAGGACATCAGCGCAAAATGGCATCTTTGCCGGAGAGCGAGACTGGGTGCAACTACGTAGCAACAGGAGTTTCATCGCCTAGACTTTCAGAGAGGGGAAGGCAGACGTCTGAAATGGTGAATATTGATAAAAAGATGGCAACTTTACTGCGGGACGGTTCTCGCTCCAGTGAATTGAAATCAACATCTTCATCAGCATATAGCATTTCACAATATGTAGGTGTAAATTCGGAAATACTGGAAAAAGACCAGATACTGCCGAGCCTACCACGTGGCGGGGCTGGCGGGAACGCAGTGCAATCAGGAACTCCATTGCCTCCTACGCTTTCTCTGGGAGGAACTTTGAGGTCTGAGACGATGAAGACTGGGCGAAAGATGTCACATTCGTCTCGGTACAATTCCGATCGTAAGCATGTCTCATTAATTACTACATCGATGCCCCTACTTTCACAGGATGTGGTTATTACACCACGTCAGTTGGAAAGTGGGCAAAAAAGTGCACTTTCATTACGCAGCGCATCTTGTAAGAGTAAAGTGCCTTCGTGGATTTCAACGGCACCCACAATTCCACAGGGTAGAATTGTGATGGCTGTAGTGGATACTGAGAGATTCGTGCCTGCATTACTGCCGAGCGGTACTAGTTGGAGTGAAGTGCAGACATCTATCAGTTTACAAGGGGAGGGTGTGACATCGAACTTGATACAAAGCGACCAGAAGGTGACATCTTCATCTGGGCGCACTACTGGCCGGGACTACATATCTTCAGAGACTCTTTCACCTGAGAGTGCAAATGGACAGGCCATGCCATCTAACATAGCGGAAAATGGGAATAAAGTCGCGACCCTTCAAAATGGAACATTTTCGAGACACTTGCCATCAGAAACGCCATCAAATAGTATTCCAGTGGGTGAAGAGGAGACGACGAATTTAATGGAAAATGAGCGAACCCACTTGTCCGGGATCGCCAGTTCATGGGCCTACCTGCCATCAGGGAGTGCATCGCCTAGGATTTTTCAGAATGAGCCGTTATCTCACACGATAGAAAGCAAGCGGACGATGGCTAATTTGTCAGGGGGCGACACGGGTTGGAGTAATATTCCACCAGCGAATCCATCGCTAAGGATTTCACAAGGTGAAATTGTGACGACGAATACAATGGATGGTCAGAGGAAGCTGGCCTCATTTCCAGGAGGAGGTACGGGTTTGAGCTACGTGCCGACAGAAATTCCATTACATAGCATTTCACAAGATGAGCCCATGGTGTCCATCCTGATGAAAGATGAGAGAATAAAACCAGCGGAAGGTTCTGAGAGGAGCTATGTGAAGTTCAAAACTCTATCGCCTTGGTTTTCTCATGGTGAACCTGTGGCAACCAAAATGAAAAGTGAACGTAAGTGGGCGTCCATGACAGAGGGAAGTTCGGGTTTGATTTACATTCCAAAAGGAACTCTATCAACAAAGCTATCTCATGATCCTCTAATATCCAGAGAAATGGAAAATGAGCGGGCAATACCTTCGTTTGGAAGCAGCTACATGCCACCGGGAAATCCATCGCTCAGGCTTTCACAGGATAAGGGTGCAGAGGTATCTGAAATGGTGACCACTGACCTTAAGATGGCTACTCTTCCGCATGAGACTGGCTGGAACTCCGTGATATCAGAAACTCCAGGAATCAAGATTTCCCAGGGCGGGAAAGTGGCGGATGGAGTGGTGAGTAACACTGGCTGGAGCAACGTGCCATCGGGAACTCCTAGACCCTCACAAGATGAGACTGTGACGTCATATATTGCGGAAAGTGAACGGGAAATGGTGTCCCCGCCAGGAAGAGAATCTGGGCGGAGCGATGGGCTATTAGACCAGCAATCGTTGACAAGATTTTCACAGGATGGTGCTGTAACGTGTGAAGTGATGGTAACTGAGAAGAACATGGCGTCTTTCCCAGTCGGTGACACTAGTTGGAACGGAGGTGCTGGCGTGGGTCACAGTCAGGAGAGGGTCCAACGGGATGTGAATGCGAGAACAAGCCCTTCCTGGACAATGTTACCGCTGTCTGTGTACCCTTCGGCGCTCCAGCAGACTGCGCCAGCTGCACACAATCCTCGGGTGAGTTTTCCTTATGGATGTCTAACATTAATCTACGGTGAGTAGAAAGAGAACCATAATGTTACGATCATTCACAAACAGTGGCATTGATTCAAAAATCATTTCATTAATGTACGAGTTTCGGTCAGAAAGTAATGCCCCACATTTTTCCTTCAACCAATAATGATGGTAAAAAGTTATATTTGTTAACCCTTCAAAGTTTTGTATTTCTAGCGTTAGTGCACGAATTTTCAAGTCTCTCCTGGAGATGGTCCATACTTGGCGGCTGGCTGTAGGCGACGTGCGTTACAAATAGCATACTGTAATTGCGTTCCTCCTTGCAGAGAAGGAAGGAAACTATTGTGAACATCCACAATCCCTTGTGTGCAACGTATAGTACCTCTCAATGACGACAGGAGTACCATTTGCAGGGGTATTTAACCTTATATATAATTTGTAAATTATTGCTCGTAAGATAAAGTGAAGTTTACTGATGAAATACTTGTGTTCTTATCCTTTAAATGGGTTTAAACATGCTGGTTTAGGATTATGGTAGGGGAGATTAACCCATCAATGTTGTTCCAATTGTAGATTATGTTATAGCAAACAGAAAATTAGCACCCCAAATTAGAAATATTCATGTTTACAGAGGCAGTGATATATCATCCGATCACTACTTAGTAGTTTCAAAGATCTCAATTATAGCCCGATGGAAGAAAATTATGATAAAACAGCCCAAAAACGAGGAATCTCTGAGGAGAGATATTTACAAAGTCCATCTCTTAAGAGAAGAAAGCATAAGAAATCTCTATCAAACACGTCTGAAGCAAATAAATGGACAGACGCCTTTAGATGATGACATTAATGTAGAGTGGAGCAATATTGAAAATATTATAAACACTGCAGCATATGAAGCTATTGGAAAAAGGAATAAACACAGAAAAAGAAAAGGCTTGAAAATCTGGAACGATGAGATAGCTGCAGCCATACGTGAAAAGAAAAATGCCTATCAAGAATTACTTCAGAAAACAACACAAGAGAGGAAAGAAAACTACATACGAAAAAGGAATCATGCAAAGCAATTAGTGAAAAAAGCTCACGAAGAATCGTGGGACCTTTTTATCAGCACAATTGAAAATGATGTCCATGGTAGGCAGAATCTGGCTTACAAGATCATGAAACATCTAAAATCAGAGGAAAATGACAAAGCAGAACTAAATGTAATAAAGAAAGATGACTGGATAAAATATTATAAAGATCTCTTATATGACCCAACAGTAATCGATGAAGATAAGTCACAATACAACAACCCTCAGATAGATCCTTTGAGCAAACAAGAAATGGAATATGCACTGTCAAGCATGAAAAATAGAAAAGCTCCTGGGGTAGATGGTATCAATGCAGAACTTCTAAAATATGGAGGTGAAGAACTGAAGAACAGACTTCTTGAACTATTTAATAATTGTTGGAGAAAATGCCGAATACCTGATGCATGGAAGAAAGCAAAAGTCATCTCTCTTTTTAAAAAAGGAAATAGAAGCCAGCCACAGAATTACAGAGGAATAAGCTTGTTGATCAACGCTTATAAAGTTTACACAAAAATAATAAATAAACGGCTCACAACAATCTCAGATTCACTCTTATTGGAAGAACAAAGTGGTTTCAGGCAAGGAAGATCGTGTACAGACAATGTGTTTACCATAAACCAAATAATAGAAAAGAGACGAGAGTTCAATTTAGAGACCCACATAGCTTTTATAGATTACGAAAAAGCGTTTGATAGAGTTAATCGTAAACTTCTCTGGCAGATTCTTCGAAAAAGGGGCTATCCTTTCCACTTGATAGAAGTTATTAAATCCCTCTATCACAAAACAAGTATCAATTTACAAGTTCAGAACAAAATGTTAGAAGAGTTAGAAGTAAACAGAGGTGTAAGACAAGGGTGTAGCTTGTCCCCCACATTGTTTAATATTTATATTGACAACATTCTAAGAGAATGGAAAAGTTTAAATAAACCAAGTATTTGGATAAATCCAAATACACCTCTACAATCACTTCTGTATGCTGACGATCATATAATTATAGAAGAGAACGAAATAAGTCTGCAAAAGTCCTTGTACCAGCTAAATAGAATATGCAAACCATATTGTCTCTCAATATCTGTCTCTAAAACTAAAGTGATGGCATTCAGAGGCAAGTATCCTATCAGAACTAAAATAATAATAGAAGACAAAATAATAGAGCAAGTGAAACATTTTAATTATTTGGGCTGTGATATCACATACGATTACAGTGATGATATGAAAACAAAATTACAACGTTTCCAACATACTTGTGGAACAATAAACAAATATCTTCGCAATAAGATCAGAAAAGAGACACTGTTAAAATTTTATAAAGTCATGGCAGTACCACAACTGCTTTACGGGTGTGAATCATGGACATTAAGAAAACAAGATAAAATGAAGATACAAGCCTCGGAAATGAAATTTCTCCGGAGAGTAAAACGCTGCGCCCTAATGGACAAAATAAGAAACGAAGATATAAGAAAGGAACTTAATATATTTTCTATCAATGAAAAAGTAAATGAATACAGATCACGGTGGGTACAGCACTTAGGAAGAATGTCTCACGAAAGGATCCCCAAACATGCCTTTCTGTACCGACCACGAGGAAGAAGGGACATTGGCCGTCCACGACAGAGATGGTGTAATGAAGCCGGAACAGGGAATTTCCCTAATCCGTGAAGTGAAGAAGAAGAAGAATGTTGTTCCAGTAATGTTTCATAGCTAACTGAACGCTTTTTCCTATAACTTTTATAATTATACTAGCAAAACCCAGCAGACGTTGTCCTGCTCTCTCTCTTTTCTCACTCTCCTTTCCCTCGTTCTCTCTCCTTCTTTTCACACCTCTCGCTGTTTCTTTCTTTTATCCCGCTCTCTCTTTTTCTTATCTCCTTTTCTGTCTCTCTTTCCCCCCATCTCTCTCTCATTTCCCCCTTTCTCTTTTCCCTCTTCTCGGTTTTCCCTCCTCCCTTTTTTCTCGTTTCCTCCTCTTTTCCTTTCCCCCTCTCTCTCATTTCCCTTTTCTCCCTTTTCCCCTTCTCTCTCTCCCTCCTTTTTCTTTTCCCCATTCTCCCTTTCCCCTACTTAATTTTTCCGCTTTGTCCTTTCCATCTCTTTTTTCGTTTTCTTTTCTCTCTTTTTTCTCCCTTTCTTTTTACGCTCCCTCTCTTTTACCCTATTCACTCTCTTTCCCCTACTCCCCTTTTCTTTTCTTTTCTTTCCCTTTTCTCTTTTTAACTTTCTTTTCCAGTCTCTTTTTCCCTTTCGTTTTACCCTATTTCCCCTATCACTCTTCCCTCTTTTCTCTATCTCTTCCCCCTCTCTTTTCCGTCTTTGTACCTCTTTCCCCCTCTCTTCCCCCTCCTCTCTCATTTCCCCTCTCTTCCCCCTTATCTCTCATTTCCCTTCCCCTCTCTTTCCGTCCCTCCTCTCTCCATCCTGCGCTGCTGACTCCTCCTGGTCTCGTTCCGCGTCACACGGCAACGCTCAGCAGTAACGAAGCTGGGTTCCCATGATTGGGAATTACATTTAACTGAAGCGCCATCTTGTGCTGCAGCGCCTTCTAGTAGAGTTACAAAAAACGAACAGCATAAAAATCTCAGTGAAAACAGAGTAACGTAGAGTGCCAATTGCCATGGAGATCGGTCACACGGCCACCTCCCTATGCTTACTCGGTGATCCTACCGTTGCTGGCCTCTGGCGGAATAAATTAGGAACCTGTCCCTTAGTGACAGGTGAAAAATAATGATCGTGGTGCATCTACCAGCATATTATTTAAATTATTTATTTTCTATATTTGTGTTGTCTTAATCTTTACTTAACTTGGCAAGGACACTGCATCATATCCTGAAGCCTGTAAATATTTCGTATCTATTCATACACTCGTTTTTGTGGAATCGAAGTCGATTACATGTCGTTGAATTCACTTTTATTATTATAGATTATTAATTTTATATTTTTTAATTTTGTAATATAAAATTGATTTCATCACTTTTAATGTAACGTTCTTTATGGAATGATTATTAATGAACACCACTTTTTCAGAAGCCTTGATCATTTTATGCGAAATATAACAATGAAAGCCTAAATTCGCAGAAAACATTAACGTAAAAAAATTATTTCACAGCTGTAATTCATTCATGAGCTCTTATTCGTTCTTTTCCTTCTCTCACCATCGCTCTTTTTCCTTTCCACAGTCACAGTCGCGGAGACTCTCCCCTCCCGTAAAAGCCATTGTATGTTTTGTAAGTTAGAACGTGTGTCTGGTCCGCAGTGGCCTGTAAACGGACAACGGCGGGAGCCGCAGTCCTTGGAGACGCCGGCCTACCTCCTACAGGTGCCAGCGGCAGGTCCCCAACCGACACCTGCAGACGCACCAGCGCCGGTCGAGCCTGCAGCGCCGCTAGAGCCCCTGGAGCAAGAGCTTCCCCTGTCGCGACCAAGAGCTCAGCAGAGACCTGCAGTAGCCACCCCCAACACTTTCCCGAGTGCTCCGGTCGCCGTAGACTTCCAAGTGCAGGAGCATGAATCCAACACTCCCGACAGCGGGACACTGCAGGTTGGTCGTCCTGTTGAGCAGTACATCCTCACGCCCGTGCAAGAACCACAACGTCCCCGAATGAACGGCGCAAGCGCGGATTTCTCGCAGTTCTCGCGAAGGAAGCCAGAGACGCTCAGAAATCAAAACCTTCGCATGCCACCGCGCCGACGTCCCACCAAGAAGCTACCCAAGCCCAGGCGCGGGGAAGTCGTACGTCCACCGCTGCCTGTCAGCCAGTTCTCTTTACAAGATGGCGAGCCTTCAGCACCCAAAATTTCTAATCCTCCTTATATTCCCCTGTTGGAAGAATTTGCTGGTGTAGGCGAAAGGCGTTCAAGAATGAGGAAGAGAAGCACTTCCTTTAGTGCAGTTGGCCTCGGAACGGAGCCGATCGCAGAGGCAGAGATGGCGCCAGTCTTGGGACAAAATGGCGTCGAGCAGTTGCCAGCTTTGTCAGGGGTGCAAGATGCGCAGCCAGACGAAGATATATCCGCGAATGTAGTGTCAAGGTTGCCTCCATCAGAACTGGTGCAAGAGTATGTGCCAGTCGATGTTCTTCAATTTTCAGTTTCGTCTGACTCAAACGCTGATACACATGCTACGCAGACATTTTCTGATGTTCCTGAACTCGAGTCTGCAAATGCACTAATACCTTCTGAGTCAGCGACTTGTGCTCAACTGACTGAATCGCCTGTTGCGTTTGCTCTTGAGTCAGTGACTGATTCCGCCTTGAAAGAGATTACACCGAGAGTTGCCCCTCAAAATGTGAAACCGGTTCCTGGAACTCCTTTCCTACAGGCTACAGGCAATGACGTTTCGAGGGAGGTGGAACCTACAATTGATTTGAATTTGGAATCAGTTGCTCGGGACTCGCTAATTTACCAGGCTCGGCCCACTGATTACCAAGCGTTTGCTCGAAACGATTTAACATCATCTTTGGATGACACCACATCTCATTTCGTGAAGGAATCCCATTTCGAGAAGAATGAACCCGGTCTTGCAAAGAACACACAGGCATATAATAAAATGGTTACCAAACATTCCCACAATTATCTGAACAGACCTATTGAGAAAACTAGGCGTGTGAAAGTAAACGCATATGCTTATATGCCGCATCATACCAATGCAACTCATACTCTCAATATAATGGCTACAGCACGAATAACGTCTGAACCTGATAGAATAATTTCTCCAATTCAAGCTGCGGCAAATAAATTGACTGAAGGAAATATGAAAGTGGATTCCATGCCATTGTTAAAGGGACAGGCTGTTGGAAATATTCAATATACTGGAAACGTGCATCATGTTCACAAAGCACAAAGTAGTGCCAGAAAACACCCTGCTTCTAAAACCTACACTCAGATCACTCACCCGGAAAGGAAAGATCATACCCAAGCCAATGAGGATGTGTTAAAGAATACGAAATTCCATAGTTCCGAAAGTACTCACGGTCATACAGTGTCGCGCAGTTCCTCCACGAAAATAACTACTCTGAGTGATTCAGTCACGGAATCCGATAATACCCTCATAATGAGGACTTCTGACCACCCTTCAAACTTTGCATCTGTCTTCAGATGGTTTACCGGATCGAAATCAGGGAAAATCAAATCTGATGCCAACAATTTAGTAAACGAAGAAAGAGATTTAAGTATTTCTAAATCTTTATCTTCAACTATGAATCCGGAAGACTATGAAACATTGAAAGACCTTGAACAAAGCGATGAACAACTTTCCTCCGATAAACTCCCTCCGGCATTTAAAGTAATACGAACATCTAAAAAAGCCGGAAAATCAAAGAATTCGATGATATCGACTCGAGCTTTAAAGACTTCAATTTTACCTGTGAAGTCACTGGTCTCCGAAAGCTTGACGGAGAGTCCAAACGTAGCATCTTCCTTGTCTGAAATGAAATCGCTTGTACAAGGAATAAATGAAGACACCGCTTCTGAAGAATCTTCTGATGAAATTGGCCCATCCCAAGAGCCAGGCGAGTCTGACAGAGAGGTAAGAAAATTTTTGTCCATGATCATGGAAAAATGTAATTCTTATCTTTTAACCCAGTCATCAAACTATTTAAAATAAATTCTCGGTTTACGTTTACAATAATACCTTTCCATTCGGTTCTAGTTTCACGAATATGTTGAATGAAAGAACGCTTTAGGTTATATCTCGATATTGCAGTGGCTTCAAAGATTTTTATTTGATGCATTCATTTGAATGATATTCAGATCCTGTAAAACGTTATAAATAAAAATCAATTTGTTGCTTCAAAATTGCTACAAATATCTCGAAGCATAGCTGTTTAGTACGTTTGTTCGCTGTACCACTTCTACCGTGATCTCTTCACTTTCAAGCATTTTGACATTTTTCCGTGACACATAAATACCATTTGGTGCTATTCGTATTAACTCTAGATTTTAACTTAAAATTCAAATCTTTTATCTTCAAATTTTAAATTCAACAAATGTTATTGATGTCATTCAAATTATCTATTAATACTCCATTTCAATAATTGTGTTCTACTATACATAGTTGGGGAAAAGGATTTTTGGAGAAACAATTTTGAAAGTTGATTGGATATTATTAATTAAAAATAAATTAATGAATTACTATTTCTGTATTGATAGTAGGATATTAGTACTTGGGGTTACAATTTCAGAAATACATTTCAAATTAAAATTAATATGGTCAATATTTCTGATTTTGAGATATTCATTTAGGGATTTCGTGTTCGTATGTAGGTGAATAAATAAGAAATATGGAATTTATTGACTCGTTGAATAAAATGTTTGGACAAAAAAGTCTCGCGATATTGAGGCACACGTATGTTGGGAGCAAATACGTTCCCGTGGAGTAAGTACCAAGCAATGTCTCGGTACTGTTTGCATAGGGAGCTACCGGAAGTATTTCTCTACCAGGCGCCGTTTCCTCCGGCTCTGCCCCGGAGCCGTCACTTGCTGAAGATCTGACGAACGGCGACACTGGCAGTGAGAATGAGCCTTCCGCGGCAGGCGCCGACGACGAGGAGTCCTTAGTCCCACCGCACCCAGCCAATCCCGAATCAGCACCCGCAAGCCACGCCCCCAACCCAAACAACGCCGCGCACCGCGTGGACATTTTGCGCGCGGTCCTGTTGGAGCCTCAAGCCCGAAGCGGCTTTGCGTCGATGAAACCAGCGTCCGTCAAGGTCGCCGGCAGTTCGGTCCGTCGTCAGGGGTTGGTGAACACGCCCGCGATGACCGACCCGTCGGAAAATCAACCTCAAGAAGCGTTCGATTCGTCCGATTCGAAGGGGAAGCCCGTCAGCGTGACGGTGTTCGTGGCGTCGCCCAACGGCTTTTCCGCCCTACCCATGGTGATACTGGAGAAAGCCCCCAAGCTACAAGTCACCACCGCTACTGACGGAGGCGCAGCTGCGGAGATGAACACTACGACGGCGGCTAAGGCGGCGGGAGCTGCGGTGGCGACGGCGACGACTGTCACCTGCGAACCGCCGATCTCAAGGGACACGAACGCGTCCGCCATGATCGGCGCCATCTTGCCAGAGGAGCTGCTGGAGAAGCCCGAGAAGCTGGACGCGCAGCAGCTGACGGCGGTGCTGGACCGCCTGGACGAGCTCAGCCTGGCGCAGATGCGCGCCAGCGCGCTGGCGCAGTGGAACTACGAGACCAACATGACGGAGGAGACGCGGCGCGACGAGGTACGTACCGGGAGAAGAGGTTCAGTGCATTAGCTGATGTCACTGCTGTGCCTCTGACTGGGAGGTTCTAGATACGAGTCTCGACAGTGACAAGATTTTCGACACAAGCTTGTCAGCTAGGTCGAATTCAGTCGCTGTCTGGAGGAGAATTCTAGCGGCCGGCTGCTCTGATCGGTAGTTTTTCGTGGTTCTTCGAACAACACCAGACGAATGACGGAGCAGTACCCTAACAAACGGGCCACGGACCACGCGCGATCTGTCCTTCCTCTTCCTTGTCCTATCCTCTCCCCTTACACACACACACACACACACACACACACACTTACGCTAACATGCAATACACTACCACACATGCCGGAAGACCGATTGGGAGCTTAGAGCTTGTCCCGGCTGGGTGGGTGCCGCGTTGGTGGGAGATACCTAGTTGGGGAGACCCCGCTTTTCCGACGGTAGTTCGGCGCCGGATCTCGCCATCAAACGGGGAAAGATCTGTCCCGTTGAAACATCATGTACTACACTTACGGGACTAATGACATCGATAGTTGACGTTCCGGTAATTACTAACAATCTACCAACGAGGTACGTGGAGGTTGCGCGAAATAGTATGCACTCGATTTGAGCGGAGAAGGGAGACATTGCGCATGTGCACTAGAGTATACTATCGTTATTCAAAATATCATGGGGTAGCCTAATGCGGGCTGGGGTGTAATAGTCCAGAAATTTGTTTTGGCTGCTAATTTGGCTGGAATGTGTTGAAATTTATTTTATTGATTTTTCTGTGTGCTTTCTAACAGGAAATGTGAATGTACTCTTTTGCCAAGATACCATGTTGAAAAGCTTCCAAGTCGATATTTTTGAGACGGCATTTAAATTCCCCCCCTCTGTGACTTCGGCCGAGTGCATGGATTACTCGTGCAAAGTAAGCGTGCACTAAACGACCTGGTGTTTATTCGAAGACGCGACATCAAGCAGATTAACTGTAGTTTCGTGTAAAATTGCAAATACTATCAATAAATATCTGAATCTAATTGGTACTGATTAGAAGATTAATCAAACCTGTTTTTATACCGTATAATTTCCATTCAATTTCGCTCGTAAGACAAGTTCTACCTAGCTGGTTTATCCAGAAAGGGTTCTCTAGCCACTCGAATTTATTTCTAAGTCGTTGTTAACTGTTTTCTTTTCTGCTATTTTCTGGAGGTCGAAGTAAGTCTTTGGAATGCCGACTTTTAATTCTTGGCAGGGTGGTAGATTTGTATAAAATCGGTTGAAGAGTCTGTCTATCCATTGTTTTATTGGGCATATAGAGAGTTCTTTTTGAATTTACTCGTTGCGGATAAACCAAGGTACGTTTACTGTCCAGCGTACGTACTTATTTTCAATTATCTGTAGTTTATTTAAATTGCTGTATGCCGCACCTCCCCAAATTTGGACCGGAAGCGGTGTGTCAGGGCATCAACTGATGTTCCTGCAGCGCTATTGACCGGGAAGTCCTAGATTCTGGTCCCGACGGCGGCAGGATATTCTACACTAGCTTGTGAGCTAGGTCGAATTCAGACGCTGTCTGGAATACAATTCTAGCTGTGGACTGCTCAGATCGTTCGTTTTCCGTGGTTTCTCCGATCAACACCAGGTGAACGCCGGAGCAGTATCCTAACAAACAGGCCACGGACCGTGCACAATCTTTCCTGCCTCTTCCTTGACCTATCCTCACGATTACACCCAATTACAATAACATACACTGCACTACCACACATGCTGAGAGACCGCTCAGGAGCTTGGAGCTTGTCCTGGCTGGGGCGGTACCCGGGTGGGAGATACGTGGTTTGGGAAATTCCGCTAGCCGACTGTAGGTCGGTGCCGGATCTCGCCATCCAGCGGGGGATGACCACCGCCTACTCCCGAGCAAAAACATACACCACACTAATGACCACGGGACTAATGACCGTTGTAGTCGACGCCCCCGGAATCACTAACAATCAATCAATCGATCAATCAATCAATCAATCCTTGGGTGGGGCGCGCAGGTGGAGTCGGCGGTGGCGCAGGCTCGCTTCCAGCGGGCGCTGGCGCGAGCGGCGCGCCGCCTGGCGGACGCGACCAAGAAGCAGAGCGCGGAGGGCATGCCGGCGGCGGTGGCGCGGCGCCTGGCCGTGACGGCGTTCGCGGGCACCGCGGCGCTGTGCGACGCCAAGGTGCGCGAGCTGGAGGACGTGGTGGCGGAGATGGAGGAGGCCTACGGCGGCGCCACCGTCTGCAGCTACCGCAGCCGCAACGAGTGCAATATGCCCCTCGACCCGGGTAGGTGTCTGCGTAATGGTAAAGTTTAATGTGCACTCATGGAACAAACATAGCACATAAATTATAGTACAACATGGTACATAACATAGTATATCAACATAGTACATTGAATACTTAAACCTAAAACAACAGTGTGTACAGAATCATAAAAAATTGTAGAATTATAATTTCTAGATAATGTTGGAGCTTTTCCCTAACAAACAGGCCACGAACCGCGGACGATCTCTATTTTCTCTTCCTTGTCCTATCCTCATCCTTTACTTACACACATACTAATATGCACTCCACTCCCATACATGCCTGCGTCATCGCTCAGTTGGACATTTAGTTTTGGTTGAGCCGGGAGATGTCTGCTTCTTAGTAATCTTAGTAAAGAAACGCCACGAAATGGACTTCAACGAACTGTTCATTTAGTAACGAAATTAAATTCACACAGACTTTCATTTAGTTACTTGGAACGAAACTAAATCCACGAGAAAATATTTTTTTAGCGGCGCAGAAACGTTTTCTCGTTTTTGTTGCCATTCTTAGTAAAGTTTAATGTGTTCTCATGGAACAAACTAACATAGTACGGCAATGTGTACAAATCAGAAAAAAGTCACATTTTAGTATCAAGATGAAATTTGGACATTTAATGGACAGCCATGAGGTGTCTGCTCATTAAGTTAATTGTCAACAAATGAAACAAATTAATAGAGAATGATATAGGTATAAAGAATTTGAAAATAGTTCTGCAACATTATTAAATCAATATAAAATTGGGACATTTAGTTTTGGTTCAACCTTGAGGCGTCCGCTTATTATTTAAATTTATTTTCAACTCATGGAACAAATTAATATAGAACAATAAACATACAAAGTATTAGAAAGAAATTTTAGAACTTTAGTGTATCAAGATGGAATTTGGTCATTTAGTTTTGGTTCAGCCATGAGGTGCCTACTTATTACTTAAGTTTATTGTCATCTCATGGAACTAACTAATATAGAACCATACGAACTAGTATAAAGAATTAGAAAACATAATTTTGCAACAATGTAGTATCAAGATAAAATTTACATAAACCTGAAGCATAAATTTACTTCACTTAAGACTTGTTGAGTTGTTAAGTTGACATATTTTAAATTGATAAATTATAAATGTAATATGACTTAAGTGTTTTATTTTTAAATTAATTCTTGGAAAAATTGAAGGGAATTTCATGAAAAAATGTGAACATGTTATTTATGCATTTTAAAATGTCTTGTCTAAAAAGGTAATATTTAAAATTATTATTTGAGTATAAGCGCTGAATAAAGCTAATAAACTAGATTCTGAAGGATCAAGAAATTTATTTTCAAACTTTCAGAGAAAAAATTCTGAATTATCCGAAACTTTCAGAGAAGAACGATAATATATATTATTTCAAATTTGAATGATGGACAAAACTTTACATTCCTGCGTTTAAAGTACACGGTTGTAGCTTGTTACATACAGTAGTCTTCTATCCAAAAGAACCTCCCAATTCTGGGTGAGAGCGTTTCTGAATAAAAGAGACAGATACTGTTATTTGAACATCACTGTTAAGTTATGACATTCACATTGACCTAGCTTTTCATTTTTATGACAATATTTAGATGAAAATTATGATCGTCAAGTGTATTGCAAACATTGTAATTGTTAGACTATTCAGAGATTGGAAGAAACATTTCGTTTTGCTAAAATATTAGAACAATATAATTATTTGAAAACAGTTACTGTAAACAACTTTCAACTATTAAAACGAATATTAAATTTAAAGAATGGTCACACACATTATTTTCTACTCACTCTCGTGGATTATTTACAACGAGGTTCTTTGTAACTAATGATCTGTATCGAATAAATCGATATTTTTCCATCTCCTTTTGCTGATTATTGCCAATGGTTTTTCTTTCTTTGGGCTTTCTGACTGCGTTTGGCGTTGCAGACGTGATGCGCGTCATGGTGACGAGCAGGGACCCGGCCGAGCTGGCGTACTACTGGGGCGCGTGGCACGACGCGACTGGCCGGCGAATGCGCCACCAGTACCCCGTCTTCGTGCGCCTCATGAACGAGGCAGCGCGACTCAACGGTGAGTGCTTTCCATTCACGCAACCACTCATTCGTTCTTTCATTCTTTTAATAACACATTCACTGAGCCACTCGCCGACTCATTCTTCATGCCCCTCATGAACGAGGCAGCACGCCTCAACGGTGAGTGCTTTTCATTCACGCGACCACTCACTCGTTCTTTCATTCTTTTAATAACACATGCACTGAGCCACTCGCCGACTCATTCTTCATGCGCCTCATGAGCCGAGGCATGGCACCGAAACGGTGAGTGCTTTTCATTCCCGCGTCCATTCATTCATTCATTCAGTCATTTACTCACTCATTCACTGAGTCACTATACGACTAATTCTTCGTGCACCTCATGAACGAGGCAGCGCGCCTCAACGGTGAGTGCTTTTCATTCACGCGACCCCTCACTCGTTCTTTCATTCATTTACTCACTCATTCACTGAGACACTCGCCGACTCATTCTTCATGCGCTTCATGAGCCGAGGCATGGCACCGAAACGGTGAGTGCTTTTCATTCCCACGTCCATTCATTCATTCATTCATTCAGTCAGTCATTTACTCACTCATTCACTGAGTCACTATACGACTAATTCTTCGTGCACCTCATGAACGAGGCACAGCGCCTCAACGGTGAGTGCTTTTCATTCGCGTGTCCACTCATTCATTCATTCCTTTATTTACTCACTCATTTTTTGAGTCATTCGTCGAGTCGTTCTTCGTGCGCCTAATGAACGAGGCAACGCGCCGTACGATGAGCCGTGCATTCGTTTGCGCGTACATGCGTGCGTACAATTCACTTAATTGGACGCCTGCAATGCACTTTAGCCTTTATAATGCAGTGCATTGTGCTAAGCAGGAACATGATAACGTGCGTGTCCCGGTAGCATGGGCGCTATATCTGGCACCGTACATTTGTTCACGCAGCGTACGCTATTTGATGGGCTCAATGCACTTTAGCCTTTTTAACACAGTGCACCGTGCCAAGCACGGACGTGCGACTCAGACCTTTCGGACGCATCGGCGCAGTGGCTGGCGCCGTACATTTGTTCACGCGTGCGAGCAGTGTACGCTGTTTAAAGCGCGCAATGCACTTTAGCCTTTTTACCGCTGCTCATTATGCCAAGCATGCACGTGATAGCGTGGGTGTCAGGCCTCCCATGCGCGTCGGTATTGTAACGCAGCGCATTGTGCCATGCACGAACGTGAAGGAGTGCACTGTACATTTGTTCCCACTTACATGAAGCGTACGCTATTTGATGCGTGTAATGGATTTTAGCCTTTTTAATGCAACACATTGTGCCAAGCACGAACGTGATAGCGCGCGTGTGAGGTCTCCCGGACGCGTCGGCGCGGTATCTGGCACCGTACATTTCTTCGCGCTTGCGTGCATCGTACGCTATTTGATGCGCGCAATGCACTTAAGCCTTTTTAACGCACCGCAATGTACCAAGCACGAACGTGCGTGTCAGGTCTCCCGGACGCGTCGGCGCTGTGGCTGGCGCCGTACGAAGAGGCGCGCGTGCGCTGGCGCGTGCGGGCGCTGTGGCAGCGCCTGCGGCCGCTGTACGAGGAGCTGCACGCGCACGTGCGCCAGCGCCTGCGCGCGCACTTCGGCGCCTCGGCCGTGCCGCGCCGCACGCCCCTGCCCGCGCACCTGCTCGGCGCCCCGCCCGCGCAGGCCTGGGGCCGCGCCGCGCCCCTCGCGCAGCCCTTCCCGCACAGGCCCGGGCCAGACATCGCAGCCGCCATGCGCAAGCAGGTGCGATTTCACTCCGCTCGGAGACGAGCGCATTGCGCATGCAGGAGGACCATCAACATCATCACTTGAGGTGTGCGCCTAATATAAGTCAAGTGTCCATCGCAATGGGTAAGCAGGTCGGCTTGTCATTTCTCCGCTTGAGGAGTGCGTGTTGTATTAGTCGCCAACGCATTCTGCAAGAAGGTGGACCATCAACATCATCACTTGAGGTGTGCGCCTAATGTAAGTCAAGTGGCCATCGCAATGGGTAAGCAGGTCGGCTTGTCATTTCTCCGCTTGAGGAGTGTGAGTCGCCAATGCATTCAGCAAGAAGGTGGACCATCAACATCATCACTTGGGGCGTGCGACTAATGTAAGTCAAGTGTCCATCGCAATGGGGAAGCAGGTAAGCTTGTCCTTTCTCCGCTTGAGAAGTGCGTGTAGTATTAGTTGCCAACGCATTCTGCAAGAAGGTGGACCATCAACATCATCACTTGGGGCGTGCGACTAATGTAAGTCAACTCTCCATCCCAATGGGCAAGCAGGTCGGCTAACACAACCATCACTTTGGGCGTGCTTTAGTGTTAATCAGAAGTTGTCATAGTTATGCTCAAGCTGGTGTACCAGCCGTTTCAGTACTGGGAGCGAGAGCCTAATGTTCGTCCACACTCCATCGCTCTGGACAAATAGCTCAGGTGCTACTTGGGGTAGCCCTTCTACCGCTTGGGGAGTGCGCATAGTGTTAATCGCCATTACAATGCGCAAGCCAGTGGGCTGTCAACATCACTTGGGGCATGCGCCTAATGTAATTCAAATGTCCATTGGAATGGACAACCAGGTCGGCTTGTCCTTTCTCCGCTTGAGGAGTGCGCGTAGTGGTAGTCGCCAACGCATTGGGCAAGCTGGTGGACCATCAACATTATCACTTGGGAGTGCGCCTAAATTAAGTCTAGTTTCCATCGCAATGGGTAAGCAGGTTGGCTGGCCCTTTCACCGCTTGGGGAGTACGCGTTATTTCGCCATTTAGTGTGGAAAGATCACCGTCATCTCCCGAAGAAAAAACATGCACTACACTTACGGGACTCATGACGTCTGTAGTTGACGCGCCCGGAATCACTAACAATCAAAGAACGGATGTGTGTTTGTGTCAGAACTGGAGCTCGGAGCGTCTGTTCCGCGAGGCGGACCGCTTCGTGCAGTCGCTGGGTCTGACGGCGGCGCCGGCCGAGCTGTGGCAGCGCTCGCTGTTCGCGCGGCCGGCGCCGCCGCGCCGCGTGCTGTGCCACGCCTCCGCCTGGGACTTCTTCGACGGGCGCGACCTGCGCGTCAAGGCGTGCGCCACGCCCTCGCTCGACGACCTAGCCGTCGCCGCCCACGAGATGGGCCACGTGCAGTACTTCCTGCAGTACGCGCACCTGCCGCTCGCCTTCCGCGAGGCCGCCAACCCCGGTCAGTGGCTCCCGGACACGAACGCTAAAGGCTTTAAACGGATAGAGGGGGGGGGGTCGACCAATTCGACTCAGATTTTCCTCACATGTTTGGATGTAGAAAATATTATTTTCAAAATATGAGGCTAAAGTATTCACATGGTAAGTATTTACAGTGAAAAAAACATTTTTTTCGTGTTTAAAGTAAGAAAATATTCATTTTATGTCATTTATTTTATTTTTTGCTTCTGATATGAAGTTTGCCGTAGTAGTTGGCTAAGAAATTGACTTTTAGGCGCCTTTAAATTCATAAGTAGAGTAATAAATTGATTAAAATAATTTTTTTATAAAAATGTTAACCAACATTTTCTTTTTTTAATAAAAACTCACCTAGTTCATAAACTTCCAGTGGGAGTTTCAGATAGTGCTACTTATGAAATGTAGACAATTTCAGATGCTTTTGAGTGCTCAAACCGGCAAATATCTAAAATTTGATTTTTGATCTGGGGACCGAATTTTGTATCTATGCTTTTTTACGATTTCCGTATCTTAAATAATATAATATGTTTTAATATGTTTATAAAATATGTAATATTGTCAAAATTGATAAAAATAATAGAAAATGTCTTAATATTGTTGGAAATCTTTATTAGACATCGAATAATATTTGTTATTCAAAACAAAATTATACATATATGTCATAATTATAATACAGGTCATATAAGCCTCCCCTTATTCGTAGATATTATTGCCTCGATTTTGGTGAATTTGTTTTATCTTCTTAGCCTTGTTTGTGTTTACGAAGGGCTTGGTGTAGTAAGAAGAAATAATATAGATATAAGTCGAAGCACTAACATTTACCATTAGTGAGTGGATTTCTGTGGATGATCTAACTTACCGTGACACTGCCTCAACCCAATCAATTATATCAACATCTGTAGCGGAATGGCGACGCTTATTGACTCTAGGGTACCAGTAATTGGAGATTCCAGATTCAATGCTGCCAAGGATTTTCGTCTTCTATTCCATTGACAAGGATTTTTGTCCAAGGATGCGTGCACGATTGCACATTGATGTACATACTACTAATTATCAATGCGCGCAGAAATTAAAAAAAAACAAAAAAACTACGCAGTCTCCGGTCATCTGAGAGGTCTCTATGAATTTTTTAGTTACCCAGAAACCCGGGAAAAGTCCGAAAACAATTAAACAATTTCGACTTTTAATAGGAAATTCAAATACGAATATATTATTGTGCTATTGCATCTATTCCCACTCTGCACGTACTAAGTGACCTCTCATGCTCAGCGGGCCACTGCTTAAGGCACCAGCTAACATCACGCGACAGTACGTCTCCACGGTAGAGGCCGTCTGCGATGAAATATTGCTATTCACGTATTGTGTTATGAGAGAAAAATCTTTTTTGATTCTCTTGGCTGTAAACATCTGTTGTATTGTGTATCCGTACGTACTATGTTACATTATTGAAGTATTCGTGAAGATCGTTTTTGTCAAAATATTCCACTCTTAAAATGCCTCAGTGTTATACGAGGTGGTTCTTAAGCAGTATACTCGCTACTTTTAGCGAATACAATTTTTTTCCTAATGACACGTTATTGTTGGTCATTGCGTCCGATAAGGAGCTCGAGGTTCACTGTATAACTTACCTGGATCGAGAGGACCTGGATGGAGACTACAGAAATGTGAAAACAGTTGAATGAAGCTACATGTTATCTTACGGAGCGAATTATGGAAAGAAAAACGGAGTTAATTTAACATCTAGTTAATTAGTAAATATGTAAATAAGAATCATTAATATTATGTAAAAAGTAAAATCTTGTATGTACCACAGCGTTAACCGCAGTTCTAATACTCTCGACCCATTAGAACCCTTATAACGTCCTTCGTGAGCGTAGTTATGTGGAGCACCATTTGTTCGTGTCCCTTGAGCTGTTCGTGCCCCTTGAGCTGCTAATACTCTCGGGCGACAAAAAGTCCTCGGACCCGATCGTTAGAACCCTTATAACGTCCTTCTTGAGAGTGGTTATGTGGAGCACCATTTGTTCGTGTCCCTTGAGCTGCTAATGTTCTCGGGCGACAAAAATTCTTTGGACTCGATCATTAGAACTCTTATAATGTCCTTCTTGAGTGCGGTTATGTGGAGCACCATTTTGTTCTGGTCCCTTGAGCTATCCGTGTCCCTTGAGCTGCTAATACTCTCGGGCGACAAAAAGCCTTCGGGCCCAATCATTAGAACCCTTATAACGTCCTTTTTAAGTGTGGTTATGTGGAGCACCATTTTGTTCGTGTCCCTTGAGCGGGCGCGCGCTGTGTGTGGTGCGCAGGGTTCCACGAGGCGGTGGGCGACGTGTTGGCGCTGGGGGTGACGAGCGCTCCGCACCTCCGGCGCCTGGGGCTGCTGCCGCCGCCGTCCCAGGCGGGGCCGGGGGGCGACGGGGCGGAGGCGGCGGGGACGTGGGAGGCGCAGCTCAACCTTCTGATGGAGGGCGCACTGGAGCGCGTGCCGCTGCTGCCCGTGGCGCTGGCGCTGGAGCACTGGCGCTGGGACACCTTCCAGCAGCGCGTGCGCCCGCGCGCCTACACGCAGCGCTGGTGGCGCCTCATGTGAGCACGCTGCAAGCAGCCTTGTCAAGTCCGAGACCCTCGGATTGATTGATTCCGGGCGGGTCAACTATTATGGTCATTAGTCTCGTAAGCGTAGTGTGTGTTTTTGCTCGGGAGGTGGAGGTGGTCTTCCCCTGCTGGATGGCCAGATCCGACAGCGACTTACCATCGACTCGGGAGGTTTTCCCCCAACCAGGAATCTCCCACCAGCGGGGTTCGCCCAGCCGAGACAAGCTCTAAGCTCCCGACTGGTCTTCCGGAATAGTATGTGGTAGTGCAGTGCATGTAAGCGTAAGTGTGAGGATAGGAAAAGGAAGAGGAAGGAAAGATCGCGTGCCGTCCGTAGCCCATTTGTTAGGATACTGCTCCGGCATTCGCCTGGTGTTGATTGGAGAAACCACCGAAAACTACAGATCAGAGCAGCCGGCACCAAGAATTCTCCTCCAGAAAGCGACTGAATGCGACCTAGCTGGCAAGCTAGCGTCGAAAATCCTGTCGCCGTCGGTACTCGGAGCTAGGACCTCCCGGTCAGAGGCGCTGCAGTGACATCATTTGATGCACTGAGCCACCGCTCCCAGTCCAAGAGTCTCGGGTGCGACGATATTCGACACTCGCTACTTGGCTAGGCCGTAGTCAGCCGCTGACTGGAAGAGAAATCTAGCGGCCGGCTGCTGTGATCGGTAGTTTTCCTTGGTTGCTCTAATCATTACTACGGATGCGACATGGATGCCAATGTTTCCAAAACATCAATGTTTCTTCACAAATATCGATGTTTGAATCACTAGGGAAATCAATGTGTTGAACTCGATGTTTTTTGGAAATCGATGTTTAGTGCTCGATGTTTTTTCGTTTTCGATGTTTTGTTCCTGGATGAAAAAAACCCATAATAACAATTTTGTAAAACACAAAACATGAAATAACAACTAATGGTACTCCTGTATGTTATTGTTCGAACCATTTTATTTTCTTCGTCTTTTCTCCTATTTCGCAAATGGAGAGGCGTTTTTAACTTTGTTTTTAGTTAAATTTTAATTATAAATTAATAGGCACTGACACTGTCAAATTACGTTTTGTTGCGCAAGAATTTAATGATAGAGTTTACTAAACCAACTTTAAAACATGTTGTCGATGAATTTTGGTCGATCCGTATTTCAAGTTTGAACATCTATGTTCGACAACATCGATGTTTTGTTGTTGATGTCGCATCACTAGTCAAAATCAGGCGAATGCCGGAGCAGTACCCTAACAAACGGGTCACGTAACGTGTGCAACCTTTTCGTCCTCTTCCTTGTCATATCCTCACCGATTACTTCCACACACATGCGCACATTCTGCTGCAGTCGGGAGCTTAGAGTTTGTCCCGGCTGTGGCAGTGTCTCACTGGTGGGTGGTACCTGGAGGGGGAAACACTTCGCAAGCCCACGTATGGGTCGACGTCGGATCTCAACATCATCAAGGGGAGGTACATCGCCAACGTTTTGTACAAAATATTTTGCACATTAACGAATATAATGACGATAACGTTTGAAACCGGAAACAAGCAATCAAACAATCTGTTTAAAACCGAAAACGTCTTTCGTGATGTTAATTCACTTTTATTGTCTTAAGACAATTTTACGAAACAGAATGTGTCAACATAATAATTATTACAGTACAAATGTCTTAATAACGACAATAAGCAGTTTTCAAATATCATCAATAACCCATGGCCTCCTTTTATCTACTATCAACACTTGTCTGTCACCTTTCACAGAACAAATAATTCCATTTTGGCGAAAATTATACTTCTTTTATATTTTTATAAAGTGGGGAAAATGTAGTACAATATTCGAGTCGTAATATTTTATTAAAATTAACTTACTCCATTGCATATTAAACACGGTCTAATGATCTTGTTTGTTTTTGTCAATGTATGTCAGTTTCTACTACTTAACATTTTTAATTGTACCAATAATCTATTTTCAATTTTTGCTCAATTGTATTTTCGACTTTTTTTACGCGGAATTTAAAGGAAACTTTTTTGTAAGGTACAGTTAACATTTTATAAATTTTATTACACTCTTGGATGATACTCTTCTTGCACCGTATATTTGGCTGATATTTCAGATATGCACGCAAAAAAATGTTTCTGTCCAAAGAAATGATTACAGCCCTAAAAAGAGTTCGAAAGAGTTCTGTGGATGACTGAGATCAGGAAAACGTTTAAGAACGATTTATTCATTCAAATTTGCAAAATAAATATTTAAAAATTATGCAAAACCTGTGAGATGTACTTAATCAATCAGACCGAGGCCTAACAACTTAAATTTTTGTAAAATAGAGGATTGGGATTGATTTGTACCATCATTATCTCACTAAAACTGGTAATGTTGTAATATAATAATCCCCATTTCATTGTATACCACTTTGTAATTAATCATCTTACTGAATTCCTAAAATTACAAGATGATAATATGAGTAAAAATAGGAAGATTGTTGTCATTGAGAATGGTTCTCATATTTCTGTTTTGATTATATTTTATTAAATTGACACATTGCTCTTTCCTCTATGAAATATTCTCTCTAATCATTAGGAAATATCACAGAGTACATTTCAGTGCTTTTGTGATCAAGCAAACAACGGGAACAACTCAGTGTTGGGTAATTTCGTTACGATCGGTTGAAAAATATCAAACGTAATACCAGGTGGGTGCAGCAACTGTCTCATGACAATAATTATCAATAATAATTAAAAATAATGAGAAATTAATTTTCTTCATTATGATTTTGCGAGGGTGGTTAGTCAAAAGTAGACATCGGAAATTTAGGGAGTTGCCTATTTTATTCTAGCGAACTTATTTAAAAGCTGATAATATATGTGCACGAATCATGACAAACGATGTCATTTGACGAAGTTTTATGATGCTTTTTTTTGCTTTTTTTTAGCGTAAATACCTTTTTTGCATAAATACATTTTTTAGGACATTTTTGCCTTTTATTTTATTATTTGTATAATACTAAAATATCGAAAAATCGGCCATAGTCAAACGTGACCATTCATTCACGTCAATTCATGCAATTCACGTCTTAAATATTCCGTATTTTAAAATTCGTCTCCCGTATTTTAAAATTCGGGAGAATTCCTAAAAGTATATCAATTGATTTGTCTCGATTTCCCTATTTCATAAAGATAACAACCATGTTCTGGGAATATGGTCGATTGACAATACACGGAGGGCACCGAAATTTTAAGTGGAAATAAATGTAAATCCCCAGAAGGTTTCAGTGTTGCTAGTGTTGGACTTCTTAAATATATGCCAGTCACATCACCAGATGTTGAGAGATCTTTCTGCGCATTTAAACTGATTTTGTCTCCCAATCGTCGTAAATTTGAAATTGTGAGACTTGAAAAGTTACTGGTACCATGAAAATATTACTGGTTAATGCAAACTATTAAGATATATTGTTTTCTGCATTTAAGTTGACCAAATAATATGGACAAAAATTACAAACAATTTATTGTGTATGTAACTTATGACAGAGCCTTTTTTCGCCTTATTCTTGACATTTTCAGTGCCTTTTTAGGCGCCTAAAAGACGGTTTTTAGAGTCTAAACATCCGATGTCTAATCATAAGCCTGGCACACCTCTAATCAAAATATCTGTGATCGGTCAAATTTGTTTCTCAAACACTCTTTCACAAACTTTCAGAAGGTTCGGCTTTAATAGAGACGAAAATCGGTCAAACGGTACATGATTTTGTTCAAAATTATTTAAAAAGAAAATTATTTCCAGATACCCATTACTAACGAATGTTTCTGGCAATTTCTGTCCTCTTTATATCCATTGACTCCTCCAAAGAAACTCCGAGAAAATGTTTGCCTCTCAAAATGACGTGTCCCGATTACTATTTCTGGTGGTTGAAATAGTTTACCGGCATCACATTCTAAATAATTGTGTAATGTAACCCCAACGTTATGAATTACGAAAGGTATTTTTCAGAAGCTTTTACGCTTTTGTAGAAGTGTAAAAATTACATAAACACATATTCATAAAAATTGAAATAAAGATCCGTAATTCAGCTAATTATAAAAAAATAGAAGAGTGGGAATTCTGACGCTCGATTGATTGATTCATGTTTCTGGGGGCGTCAACGGCAAATGGAATAAGTCCCGTAAGAGTAGTGCATGCGTATATTGTGAGAGATGGCGATGATTACCCGGCGCCGACGTACACGTTGGCTTCCGGGAATTCCCCAACCAGGCATCTTCCACCACCGGGGCACCGCCCTAACCGGGATAAATTCTAGGATCCGAACTGGTCTCCCGGCATGTGTGGTAGTGTAGTTCATGTAAGTGTAAGTGTGTAAATAAGGGGTGAAGAAACACGAAAAACTAGCGGTCAAAGCAACAAGTTGCTAGAATTCTGCTTCAGGTAGCGGCTGAACTCGCCTTAGCAATCTAGCTAGTGTCGGATAGCCTACTGGTAGCGGTAGCGGTAGCTCAGTGCATCAACTGATGTCACTGCAGCGCCTCTAACCGGGAGGTCCTAGGTTCGAGTCCTGACGGCGGCAGGATTTTCGACACTAGCTTTTCAGCTAGGTCGAATTCAGCTGCTGTCTGGAGGAGAATTCTAGCGGCCGGCTGCTCTGATCGGTAGTTTTCCGTGGTTTCTCCGATCAACCCCAGCTGAATGCCGGAGCAGTACCCTACCAAACGGGCCACGGACCGCGCGCGACCTGTCCTTCCTCTTCCTTGTCCTATCCTCTCCCCTTACGCACACACTTACACTAACATGCACTACATTACCACATATTTCGGGAGACCGGTCGGGAGCTTAGAGCTTGTCCCGCCTGGGGCGGTGCCCCGCTGGTGGGAGAGTCCAGGTTAAGGGAAAGCCCCACTAGCCGACGGTTCTCGCCATCCAGCGGAGGAAGATCACAGCTATCTCCCGAGAAAAAAACATGCACTACACTAACGGGACTAATGACCGAAGTAGTTGACGCGCCCGGAAACACGAAAAAATCAATCAATCGAATATCCTGCCACCGTTTGGACGCGACCCCTAGAACATAAATGAATTGATACTCTGAGTCACGTTAGCCGGTCTGGAGTTCAAGAAATCGTGGGCTGAGTGTAGTTTTCCCCCGTACGTTACAGAGAGATTTTTTCTTCTGTTTTTACGTCAAATAAAAAATGAAAAGTAATTTTGAAAATTTTTTATTACATTAATATTGTTTATCTCGAAGCTGGGTAGTAACGGTGGGTACATTCCAGAATATGAATATAATACGATTTAAAATATACAATACTTCAACATCAAACGTACAACAGAAACGGAAAGAACGGAAAAATATCCTCATGAAACCAGTCGATTGTAAATTAAGTAGGCAACATCCTTTTGCTAACACTCGCCATAAATAAATAACGATGTTTTTACCCTGTTATAGATACAGCGTATTACATCATAAATGCTTTACTTCCAATGTTCATTTCTACTGACAGATATAAAATGTTACCGATGGTATCATTTGGACAGCAACATTTATATCTTTAATATCCGGTGCAGAGGGGTTGGGGCGGTCGGATCCGACGAATGCACGTCTGCCGGAATAAATAATTTGGGGTGGCGTGGGGATTGGGAAGGGGTTGGTACAGAGTTGCCAGATATCCGGCGAGTTTCGGTAGGAATTTCCCATTATTTGGAAAGTGATCCTAAAGATCATCGTAGATTACGCAAGCATAATTTTATTTCCATCTGAAGCATTAGGAAATACGTTATATAAGTTTTACTAGAACTCTTCGGCAGCAAAATTTGTGAATACTTTTTATTAAGAACCGAATTCATAGACGACATTCGTAGACAGTGACTTGTTGTTCTTTCGTGATCAATTGTAATTTATAAAAATTCATTCTGAAATGAAACAATGAAGGAACGAAAGAGTTAACACTATTTCTTTCCTTCCAGGTAAATTGGGAGCGAGCTAATGAAGGCTAGCAATCTCTATTTCATATTTATTTCAAATAGGTTTAAATAATTTCTAAAAGATTAATTTGTAAACGTATAACAAAAGCTTTAATCTAAGAAAAGAACAAAGAAATATGAAATAATATACACTTGATAACTTACGAAGCATCCAACTGCCACGAAACACTTCTAAAATTACGATCACGAACCACAGGATTTTCAAAGCGGGTGACTAAGTTTGACACCCATTTACTCCAAAAATACTAATATTTTCGAAAAATTCAACAAGTCCTTATTTACGATCTGTTTTTGTTGAACATATTTCATTTAAAAAATATGTATTTTCATAATTGTAGTTGTAGGAAGGCGCCGAAATTTTTTTAAATTTTTTCAATTTTCGAAAAATGAGTTGTTTGGTTTTTACCAAAATAAGATCTGCGGCATTCTCTTATCTTCTTCAGACTAACCAACAACAAAATTTAACCGAAATGATTGCGTCCTTTTTTTGTAAATTTAGAAAATGTCTGAGGGGCTTCATCTAAAATTAAAATATCGGTTCCAAATACAAGGGGCCGCGACGTCAGCCAGTTACATTGGGGAATATTAATTTTGGAGAAAATCGGATGATCGGTTTAGCTGCTAGCGTGATTCACAGACGAACGGACGGTCGGACGGACAGGCGGACAGACGGGCGTTTTGCCGTCAGTCGATTTTTCGGTATCAAGAACCCACAAAACATAGAATCTAGCTACACTAAGTATTAGAGGATTTTTTTCTAAATTTAGCAACTGGATTTATTGACTTTTTCGTTACCAGGGCCTTGTAATAATAGTTTCTTTGAGAATATTGGCAGTTTTTTGGCGCAACATTACATAACTTTCTCTTCATAAGAAGTTTCTTCTTAAGTGTGAGAAAGTAATAAGCAGGGGTCGGGTGAGCACAGTCGGGAGAGCGGGGTCGGGTGAGCGGGGTCGGGCGATCGGGCTCGGGTGGGCAGGGTCGGGTGGGCGGGGTCGGGTAAGCGGGGTCGGGTGAGGGGTTGGGTGAGCGGTGTCGGGTGAGCGCAGTTGGGTGAGCGCGGTCGGGTGAACAGGGTCGGGTCAGCGGGGACGGATGAGCGGAGTCGGGTGAGCGGGATCGGGTGAGCGGGATCGGGTGAGCGGGATCGGGTGAGCGGGATCGGGTGAGCGGGATCGGGTGAGCGGGATCGGGTGAGCGGGATTGGGTGAAGCGGGATTGGGTGAAGCGGGATCGGGTGAGCGGGATCGGGTGAGGCGGTGTCGAGTGAGGCGGGGTCGGATGAGTGGAGTCGAGTGAGCGGGATATCGGGTGAGCGGTGCGGGGCGAGTGTGGTCGGGTGAGCGGGGCGCGGGCGCGGAGAGTGACGGTGGCCGTAGCGGAGCGCGTGCGCGTGCAGGCGCGCCTCCCAGAGCGTGCAGCGCGAGGGCGGCGGCGCCGCTGCTGCGCAGGCGCAAGTACGCGGGGGTGGGGCCGCCCGTGGAGCGCTCCGACGAGGACTTCGACCCGGGCGCCAAGTACCACGTGGCGGCCGGCGCGCCCTACCTTCAGTGAGTACTCCAGCGTTGCTCTCTACGACGTATGACCTTAATCACCAAGTTATTCTTAGAATAAACTAAGCAGAAGCTAAACGTTTGTTTCAGTGGATGTGGTGCTGCCACTTTAACCATCACTCTTTTGAACCTTTTGGCCATCTCTATTTTAATCTTCCTCTTTTGTTATAAACTTTTATTTTTCAACAAAATGTCGGCACGCGTTCGGTATCGGTGCCAGTTTATGCTCTTCCAGCCAGCTTGTTCTAAACTCAACACATGCGAATCACGTGGCAACTGTTGACAATCACATTGCAGATGTCTAAGAAGCCATGCTCGGAGACTTAATGGTAGTTTTCTACGCGAATGATTTTGTAGATCGAATCTCATGGCTTAAATGTGGAATGAAATGAAGTATTTTTAGATTATATTCTTGAATAAGAATACGGTATTTTAGCAATTTTTGGACGGACAGATGGGATAGACCGACAAGCCGGAAGACGTTTTGCCGTAAACCAAATTTTCGGTTTCTTAGACTTACAAAACATTTATTCCAACAACTTGTAAGCAAGTTGTTTACCTGTAAGCAGCAAGTAATTTACATCATATTGAAACAAGATTTATCTACTTTCTGGGTATCAGGGACTCACAATACACACAGGGAGTATTTTTTTGTCAAAAATCGTTGTTTTTTGCCATTAAAATACCTGTTTTGTACTACGTAAGTAGCATGCCATAAAGAAAAATTATCCATTTTCTAATATTATTCATTGTTTTCCTTATCCAATTTTTAATGAAAAAACAAGTGCGCATATGTGACCCATTCTAGCTTCATCTGCTGTAAATAAAAATGTGGCACTGAATGTTTGACTACGCGATCTTTTTTTTTTTGGGGGGGGGGGCATATTCTGGAATGTTAGCTCCCACACTTAAAAAGAGCTGACACCTCTCGGCCGTTATGTCCGCAGCAACGTAGTCGTTAGAATTGCATCCGTCTTTCACAGAATTGAATGGAATATTTGGATCGAAAAATAAATTAATTAAATTTTCAGCTATTTAATGTTGATCTTCAGGCCCGGGAACATATCTATTATTGAACGTTTTTCGCATTTACATAAAATCGATGGAAGGGCTGGTTAGAAGGGTGAGGGATCGGTTGTAGGTTTCACTGAATCTTTTCCTCCGGCACTTAGATGTTTTACTGTTTCACATTCTCCACACATAGAATAGAGAAAATTATGTAATCCTAGAAGAAAACAGCAGGGGCGAAATATTCCTATTGTAAGTCCGTGATACTGAAAACGTGAACAATTCTTATTTCTATTTGTACTAAATGCTTTCTTCTAACTATTACTACTAAAGAAACCACTTTTTCTGGGTAATTTCTGGGGATACGGAGAAATTGGTTTACAAAAATCGTCTGTCCGTCTCTTCGTCCGTCTGAGATCAACGCTAACAGCAAAACCGTAGACAAGATTTTCACCAAAATTGATATTTCTCGATCGATGTGAATTATGTCGCGCTCCTTGAATTTTAATGGAATATTTTAATTTCTGAAGATCCTTTACATGAATCTTCTGCCATGTTTTCAATTTTTAAACGACTCCCCATTTTTAGATTATTTTCTTTATGCTGTTCAGTGTAGTACGCGTATAAAGGCGATGGAAGTTGGATTTGCATTGAACTTTCGAAAATTGCCAAAGTTTCAAATAATTCGAGAAAGCATGTGCTGTTGCAGCACCACCAGTTGGTACCGATGCATGCGTTGTGCTGCAGGTACTTCGTGAGCGGCGTGCTGCAGTTCCAGCTGTTCCGCTCGCTGTGCGTGGCGGCGGGGCAGTACGACCCTCGCCTGCCCTCCAAGCGGCCGCTCTTCCTCTGCGACCTGTACGGCAACACCTCCGCGGGCGACAAGCTCAGGTAGGGCTTTTCCGGATTTTTAACCTATGCCCGGTGTTGAGGCTGACCGGGAGCGGTAGCTCAGTGCATCAACTGATGTCACTGCATCGCCTCTGAGCGGGAGGTCCTAGGTTCGAGACCTGACGGCGGCAGGATTTTCGACACTAGCTTTCCAGCTCGGTGAAATTCAGTCGCTGTCTGGAGGAGAATTCTAGCGGCCGGCTGCTCTGATCGGTAGTTTTCCGTGGTTTCTCCGATCAACACCAGGCGAATGCCGGAGCACTATACCCAAACGGGCCTCGGACCGCGCGAGATCTGTCCTTCATCTTCCTTGTCCTATCCTCTCCCCTTACACACACACACTTACACTAACATGCACTACACTACCACATATTCCGGGAGACCGGTCGGAAGCTTAGAGCTTGTCCCGGCTGGGGAGGTGCTCCGCTGGTGGGAGAGTCCTGGTTAGGGGGAAAACCCAATGACCGACGGTAGGTCGGCGCCGGATCTCGCCATCCAGCGGGGGAAGATCACCGCCAACTCCCGAGAAAAAAACATGCACTACACTAACGTGCCTAATGACCAAAGCAGTTGACGCGCCCGGAAACACGAAAAAAAATCAATCAATCAATCCGTTGCGCCGAGAAATTATAAGATCGCTAGGCTAGAAATGCATAGCGTGTTGCTGAGAGTGAATGGTGAGATGCGGGGTGGGGGTGCGGGCGCAGGTTGATGATAGAACTGGGTAAGAGAGCGGTATGGGCTTGCGTTTGCAAGGTTGGCTGCGGATCACATTTAGTAAGTCGTGGAAAGCTCCGTTGGGAGAGGAAAGTATAATTGTGACATATCTAATGAATTTATGTTCCGTAACAGTGTATGTACCCGTAAATGCCAGCGATCGTTGGTATCTCCAAGAAATTTAGCTGCCACTGTTTTTCACTTACCCAACAACGCTGTCTGCTCACCTCTCTGTTGAGGTAATTTTAAATAAAACACTTTAAGTTCCAACATAAAGAAAATATATTGTTCGTGAATTCAGGTTAGCACCATCAATCGGCCAACAGCCCTGTCTGCTCCAATTCCACAGATATCTTGATCCGTGAACCACTGATTAATATTCTTAAATACCTTCTCCACGATTTTCTCAGTCTTATCTTTTGAAAATGCTAATATTTGGGTATATAAAGCAGAAGTTCACTTAAAATATCTTCACCTACATTCAGACATCCATTTCTTACGAACTCGAGCCAGTCTGTCCCAAAACAAACTTGCGTTCATAGCAACCGAAGCTACGTACTCAATTGTCTCTCCCGACGGTGGCAGGATTTTTAACACTAGCTTGTGAGCTAGGTCGAATTCAGTCGCTGTCTGGAGGAGAATTCTAGCAGCCGGCTGCTCTGATCGGTAGTTTTCCGTGGTTTCCCCTATCAACACCAGGCGAGTGCCGGAGCAGTACCCTAAAAAACAGACCGCGCGCGATGTTTCCTTCCTCTTCCTTGTCCTATCCTCACCCCTTACACACACACTTACACTAACATACACCGCACTACCGGACATGCTGGGAGACCGGTCGCGAGCTTAAGAGCTTGTCGGTGCCCCGCTAGTTGGAGATACCTAGTTGGGGAAAATCCCGCTAGTTGACGGTAGGTCGGCGACGGATCTCGCCATCCAGCGGGGGAAGATCACTGCCACCTCCCGATGAAAAACATGCACTACACTTACGGGACTACTGACCTCAGTCGTTGAATCACTAATCAATCAATCAATCAATCAATCAATCAACCATCAAAACCAATTGTCTCTTTCTTACGAGTTGATACAACTTGAACAAATGTATATTTTCATTTCGCAGCATAAAATCGGTAGGTAAGAGAGGTGAGGGTGGATGGTGAGTGGGGGTGTGGTGGGCGTTGTGCAGGGCGATGATGCAGCTGGGCAGCAGCGTGGCGTGGCCCGAGGCGCTGGCGGCGGCGACGGGAGGCGCCGAGCGCACCCTCGACGCGCAGGGGGTGCTGGACTACTTCGCGCCGCTGCTGCAGTGGCTCCGCGCCGAGAACCAACGCACGGGCGAGCCGCTCGGATGGAGGGCAGGTGCGGCAGCGCTTCCGAGACGCGCTTCTGCTAGCGCCAAAGCATGGGTTTAAACGGAGGTAGCGATCCGGTGGCCGAGATCGCTAGGGCAGTAGTGTCGTAGTGATCTCGGATCAAAGGATCGCGTTTTCGAGTCCCGCCTCGGGCATGGTTGTTTTTGTGTTCGTCCTTTCACCCCTTATCATCATATCGTTTCATCTTCATGGTTACCATAACGTTAACTCCAATAGTGGTCGTTAATGACTTAGATGTTGATGCGACCTTAAATTTTGTAAAAAATGGAAGTGTTCACATGAGTGACGCAGTGGTGCACCACCCGCCACTAGCAGCGCAAACGCGCTTCTGTGTCGCCAACAGGAGAACACTGTCCTCAATAGCAGCCTTCACACTGCACCACTTGGAAGCGTCACTAAGCTTATTTGTTATCGTGAGTGCCATGCGGCAGCTCTGGAATCCTTACTTTCCCATATTGTGGTGCCGGTCGGTGGCTGTAGGTGAAGTGATACAACGCTTCCCTGTGGCAGTTCTGAGTGGCATCGTGTGAAGGTGGTCATAAATGCGGTCAGCTCATAGAGTCCCGCGGCAGCGCTTCCTAATAGCGCTTCTGCGGACCGAAAGCATTCGTTTAAAAAGAGGTTCACAGAAGCGGCGTTGTGGCGCCGCCCCCTCCCCTGCCACCAACAGCGCAGATGCGCTTCCGTGCCGCCGCTAGCAGAACATAGTTCCAAATGGCGGCCTTCACACTATGCTACTCAGTATTGTACTGAGCTTACTTGTTAGATTGTTGACTGCCAGGCAGCCGCCGGCGCTCAGAGTAGCGGCTCGCGAATTCTTCCTTCCCCACGCTGTGGCGCCGGTCGGTGGTTGTATGTGAAATGATACGGCGCTACTCTGTGGCTATGCTAAGTGGCTATTTGAGAAGGTGATATTAAATAAAGCGTTCGAGAGAAAATAATACAATCCGACGTTTCACATTTCATTGAAAAATGCTGTGTTATTTCAAAGCGAGCTACATTTGCAGTATTGTATGAGTTAAATATTATCGTTTGTTGCGATCTCTTGAACCTTGGAATGTAGAAAGAGCTTTCTTTGTATCCTTCGATGATGCAAGTATAATTTCAATTTTAATTAAAAGTCGGATATTAATATTTGAGCCAGAACTTTTCCATATCCAAGGTGTACCTGAAAGGGTACGCCCGGATAAGATGGTGAAAAGTTCCCCTAGACCAAATGACATATGAGTGGTTACATTATAATTATAACATAAAATAATATTTTTGATCAATTTACTTGTCCTCAAAAAAATCTCTAGTCTCTGTGGGACACACAAACCTGGTCTAAAGGCCTAGGCGCTTCCGAGTTATTCGCGATTATAATATATGTTGCAATAATCGTTTTTTTTTGTACGTCATAATCTGCAAACATTTTTTTGCTTCTGAAGTTTTTTCGATGTAGGATACGGTGTAATTCTTTATCCACCGGCTTCACATTTTCAAGGTTTTGTGTCGATGGTTTCTTATAAACCGCCAAAAACTACTGTCTTTCCTTAGCGTATCATATACTTATGCAAAGGATTAGAAAGATTTAAAAAAAAAAAGATAATTTGTAACTTAATTTCAAAATCTAAATATAACTGGGTTCTACAACAATGTATACAAGTATATAATAAACACTAAAACAAATGCACAGAACGTTTGCAGTCATTCTCAAAGTATATTTAAAGTCAAAATGATGTAAAGGCAGGAAATGGTTTTTATTTTTTAACTGCATCCCAGCTGTCGAAAAAATCGGAAAAAAAATTCACAACAATTTTTTGTTTTAAGAGGCACGTTTGGGATTTTTTGAGCCTGTTCCATGGGTACAGGACACAATAAAATTGATTTTCTATTATTTTTTTTTCAAAAATAGTTTCTGTGTTTGAATTTGTGTCTGTGAAAACATCAAAAAGATTTCTAATAGTATAAATTATTTTCTTATTAATCACATTTTTCAGTCAGATAAAATAGTGTTAAGTTGCTGAAAAAAATTGAAATTAAAATAATATGTTTTTTGGCTGTAGAGGGTGGTGGAGAGAGGCTAAGAAACCTTTCAAAAAACTACTTTGATGTTAGAATTATAATGTAACTACTCATACTTCAATTGGTTTAGAGGAACTTTTTGCCATCTTATCCGGAGGTACCCTTTGGCAGCCAATATATGAAATTTAGCGAGACAAAATTTGCTCGAAAAGCCTGTATAGCCAAAAAAGCTTAGTTTTCCACTAAATAGGATTCAATACTGACATGGCTTTCCTGAAAAGTCCTCTACTAAATTTCAAAACATACAGGTCATTCAAAATACGGGGAAGGACAAGACTTTGGTTTATTGGGAACATCCCACAATTTGTGCAAAATATTGTAGAGGCATCGATAGTCCCTAGATCTGCTCCTTAGGGAGCTGGTTGCAACCCAGAGTAGATTTTATTTTCAACCGACTCATAACATCTCTAGTCGTAAACTTGAAGAATAATATTAGGAATAAATACCGTTTAACTGACGCGTGTCGTCTGTTGGGCGCCCACCCTAAAATAGCATTGCGCTGTATTTCCAGTGGCGTCGCCGAAAGCGCAGGGCTGGCGGTCGCGGAGGTCGCCCGACTCGGGGGATCCGGGAGGGTGACGCTCGAACCCTCAGCCCTGCGACGTCCAGGGCCCGACGACGCCTCGCCCTCACCAAGGGCCCTACGCCCTGCCTCCGCCACCGCCCGCGCCGGCGGCGACGCTGCCCTTCGCCCTCGCCCGCGCCCGCGCCCGCGCCCCGCCCCCCGCGCCGGGGGGGCGTGGCGCCCTTTGTACGTCACGAGTCTGTCAATAGAGAGAGTGCTTGCGACCTTGCGCCGCCGCCTTTCCACTTTCTCGGTAGCTAGCTAGCTCTTTATGCAGATTGCCGGCCGCGCCGCCGCGCTTCGGCTGACGAAACGAGCCGTTAAGGCGGTTCACGGCGACGGCCCTGTGGGACTCCCGCGATGATCGAAAGCGGATGCGGCGCAGGAAGCACGTTGCACACGACGCTTACTTTTAAGCAGTTGCATTCTAAGAGGCTATTACGTTTTTCTAGCTGTAAGAAATAGGCTGGCGTTTTAGTTACCGCATTGTTACTTGTGTTTCAAAATTGAAGAGCTCAGGAGAACAAGGGGCTATCCCACATTGACCTAGTTCTAATACATTATGGTTTTAACACAACTTTCATAACATAACTCAGTCTATTTTGAAACTTTTAAGCGAAGTACATTCGAAAATAAGTTTATACTGGTTTCAAATTACACATTATACTAAAAGAACAATAATTGAAATTATTGTTTATGCTAATAATTTAATTTCACAAAAAAATAGGGAGAGCCCCATGTTCTACTGAGCTCTTCAATGCAAGCAAGTTCAAATTTTCAAAGAATTTGATATCGGTATTATAAAGAATTTATACGTATGACGTTGTAGGCGTTAACTATTTTGCCTACAGGTAGAATCACTAGAGCTGTGTGTAGAACCCACTTAAAAGCTGCGAGCTTCTTTCCTTTCACAGTTAGTATGGTTATAATTCGAGGTTAAAGAACCGAATATTCGTTTTTACCGGTATGCGTTGTGTTTGCGTTCTCCTGAATATCTTTGAGTTGTTAAAACTAGTGAAGAGATAATGTTGAGTGAATATTCTTCAACGCTTGTACTTTACTAATTATTACAACAGGTTTACCAAAATCAATTTTACAAAATTGCGGCTTGGATCTTGTTTTGGTTAGGTGTGGGGTACTAGATATTAAGTAGGCGTGTAATACTATCATTATTTTTTAGAAGCATAAAGGCAGAATCCTCTTTCAGGTGGCCTCTGACACTTTGATTAAGACACCACAATAATGCGCCGAGATACCACGATAATGCCTCTAAAGGCGGTTCCACACATTCGGCATTCGCAGAGGAGCGAGTGACTGCTCGTTCAATCCCGAGCAGCTGATGTGATAGGGGAATGTTCGCTTCCTTTGATGTGTCCAAAAGATCGACACGCGGTGGGTAGGGCGAGCACCGAATGTTAGTCGCTCGTTATGTAGCAAGCAACCCATGCACACTACTCGGAATTCGGCGAGCAGTCGCTCTGTACTCGCCGACTACTGAATGTGTGCTTGATGCCTCCTTAAACCAAAGGTGTTTTATTCGCGACATTTCGCAACATTCGCGTAATATTAAACGGTTCATGATATTACAAAAGAATAGTTTATGAAAGTTTCTTGAAAATGCTTGCCTGAATGCAGACATTCACCCTAAGCTATTCTCTAGAAATATTCGGAAGGAACGTTCGCTGAAGGAATATTCTAGATATCTTCGCCAACGAATATTCGGCAACGAACGATCGCGAACGAATATTCACCAACATTCTCCAACGAACATTTGTAAACGTAGATTGACCAATGAATATTTTGTCACGAACGCATGAATTTATTTTCGATGTGATGTAATCAAAGCGATGCGTTACATACACCACAGAAGAGTATCACTCGGGTATTAGCGCAACGGTGCCACGTCCCGAGCCCCGCATTCATTATTGGAGCTCTGACATGTAGTCACTAAAAACGTCGAAAATAGGCAGGCAAATAGGCACATAAAAACCTAAAAATAGGCAGGAAAATAAGCATTATAGTTCAAAATATGTAGAAAAATAGGAACTAAAAACTAAAAGGCAGGGAAATGGACATTACAATTCAAAATGGAATGTTTGGAGAAATCAGCGCATGGCTGGCATGTTGCATGGCACGTCAGTGTTGAATTATTTTTTTGTCATACGAAATATGGTATTTTAGATAGGCGTATCCTAGACAGTGTCAAATTAGCATACGTCTAAGCGGTGCCCCTGCTCGCCGCACCACAGGTAATAACACGCAAGTCATAGAGCTTCTCCATTGGTGGATGCCATGGCATAAATTGATAGGCGGTTGATACTGGTTTGATAAAAAAACTATATTTCCCACCGAATTTTAGAAGATGTGCACAGATAATGAAGTTACATTTAAGTCCAGAAGCAAAACAAGGGTCCATCTCAGCACTTGCTCAAAGGATCAGGGAAACTGGACAAAAAACCTGATCGAGATGGGGTTCATTGACCCGAAATCTGCAGTACAAAACTTGTTACAGGTTGTTTAGAATTATACAGTCCAAATGGTAAATAATACTTTAAATATCACTGTTAAAATTAATGTTACTTTCCTATTGATGCTCAGTATAGTCTCTAATTGAAAAGAAACAGTTATGCAGCAGGAACAATTTTACTTAGGCTTACTTATAGGCTTTTATTACTCAAATAGGCAATTATCTCTAAAAATAGGCATTTATAGACACTAAAAAAACCTTCCAAAAGCCATTTCTTAGGTAAACATGTATAATAGGATAAGTTGCCTAAAATTACGTTCAAAGATATGAAATAGGCAAAGAATGAAATATGCATTGCGCGTTCAAAGAAATGAAATAGGAAAAGAATGAAATAGGCATTGTGCGTTCAAAGATATGAAATAGGCAAAGAATGAAATAGGCATTGTCCGGGCTCTATTCATTATTCCGCGACCTGTGCGCCCAGCTGTCAAGCCCCGGGCCGAGATCCATCCATCCATCCATCCGTCAGCGACGTCGTTGGTCGTGGCACAACGTTTCGACACCCACGCGTGCGCAACGCGGCGCATTGTGGCGGTGGGAGCGGCGGCCCCGTTCCCGAGAGCGACCTCGCGCCCCCCCCCCGCCTCCGCCCCGCCCCCCTTCCCTCACCACGCCCCGCCCCCGCCGAACCCGCTCTGTCGCGTCCGGCGCCCGAACACAACCCCGCCGCGGTCAGAGGTCGCGCACCGTCGCCGATCGCGGACCGCCTGCGCTGGCTGCTTTGCGTGTGGAAACTGGCCAAGTCAAGCGGACGTGATGGTTGGGACGTGGCCTTACAAGTCCCGATTTTTTTTTCTTCTGGTTCGTTTCGTTGGCTTTTCGGAGAGGGTGACGTTGTGGGAGAATGGGAATTATGAAATGTTAAGAAAGTGCGTTGTCGTATGGGAGACGTCCTTTGTGCGGGTTGACAAATGGGGCTGAGATTGATGTTTCAGGTTATGGGAGCAAGCGACTTGAAGGTTCAAAGTTTAGTGGTGTTGGCTCGTCTTCACAAAATACGCAATGCGGAATATAAATGAAAGTATTACTGTTTGGTGAGGAAAGTTTACAAATATCTAATAAATTTATGTCATAGAGAATACGGGCCACTTCTGTAATAGTTATGAAATTGCAAGATTGCCAACTGTAAAGTTGTGTCAAAATGTATTTTCTATACGTGCCTAAAATTATTACACGTTCTAAAAATTTTCATTATGAAATTACCGAAACGAATGTTTAAAAACGTATTTATTTCTTTACTTCCTACATGCCCCATCAGCCTAAATACGAAGAAAAATCAATGATGTTTAAAGAAAGAATAATTCACTATTTTTAATACTAAAATAATTTTAATTTATGAGTTCTGTAATTGACCCGCAGCCATTGCGTTATCACCCTAGAAACTGACATACTCTTAGTCTCCATTTAAAATTGCCAGACTGCGGAATGTTTCTTTTTTCCTCTGTCATTCATATGAAGACGAAAAAGTAAGTATATAACCGACACGTAGGATACGCTTCGATTAAACGTTTGGTTTTTGGAATTTGTATTACATTTATCACATATACTTTTATTACAAATTACATTTTTATCAATTCAGTAAGAAAAACATTAACTGTGTAATAAGTGGGTAACTTACAAGTGGGTAACTTACAAGTGGATAACTTACAAGTCAGAGGATCTCATAACATAATTACGACGACAAGAGTTTGAAAAAACATTGCACCAGTAATTAGCGTTCAACACGTGGCACTTTAATTCTTGTTTTCAAGACCGTTAACATAAAGAGTAAGGTGACCCTGGTGATGAATCCTCTGCAATCCTCCGACCGACCTTCCTGGTGAGGTAGCGATGAAGCCGTGAGAACACTGCATTATGAGTGAGCGTTAATCCTGTCTTCGGCCATGTCGATTTCCGCAGTCGGAGAAGAGAGAATGCTCAGCACGAAAATTACGATTCTCATCCTCTTCACGCAACCACGCGTTCTTCATGTTACTCATTGAACGCAATTATACGTGTGCTGATTCATCAGGTAAGGCAACATTGTTTTCCGCGGACAGGAGAACATACGAAATAATGTCTGAGATGGGTAACAAAAACCAGTAGCGGCCACTTCATGTATACAAGCTAGAAAAGTAAGAATTGGAGGGCGACCACTAATTTGAAAATTTAATAATGTGGGGCTTTTGTCTTTTAGTGGCGGGGAATAGAAAAATATTTTATATTTCCCCATATATATTATAATTATTGGCAGGGTTACAGTAGATTGATATTCACTTAAATCACTAAAGTAAAATCATCAACACAATATATAAGCGAAACAAAATAGTAGCTATAAGAAACTACAATAAAACAAATATAAGACAACAAATATTGAGCACAACAAAATAGTAGCTATAAGAAACACTAGTTGCACTGTGGATCATCAAATGTATTAAACTTATTCTGTTCATTTCATTCTCTCCATTAGTAGTTTTAAACCCTTATATGAGCAAAGGAGAATAGTAGTTATACGAAACACTAGTTGCTGTGGATCATCTTTTTGCTGTTCGTACCCAGTTGTCTCCATGTTGTCCTCTCTTGGGCCAGTCTCGTCCAAGTGGGACCAGATGCTTTGCTTAGCTCGTCTGCCCATGCTTTGCTCCTGCGAGCACGGGCATCTTCCTCTCACTCCGCTATGTTTCCCCTCCACATTTAGAAAGTGATCATGCGTAAGTTGAAGCAGGGAAGCATGCTCGAAGTATCACGAAAAATAGTGGATTCACACGAAAATATGTTTATTTTCTATCAAACAACCAATACTTGAATTATTTTTATATACATTGCTACTTATTACTATACTTCATGCTTACTTTCATTTTAAATTCAATATCCTAGTAGCATATTTACCAAGAGGAAAGAACATGATTGAATGGATAATTATTTGTTTTTATTTTGGGTCTCTTTTGTTAAATATTTCTGTGATATTTTATTTATAGCAGAATTGTGGTATAAATTAACCTGGAATTAAAAAGTAAGCTAGTCTCTCGAACGGGCGTACAGCTATTATTAATAGACAAGAGCCATTTCTAAACCTCCTTTCCTGAACAAAGTACGTTTATGCAATTATTGCATTCTTAGGTAAAAGCGATTACGAACCCAAGATATTTTTGATTTTAATTGTTTAATTTTCCTTTCAGGTGACAATTTAAAATATTAATAATGTGTTGCATATTAATGGATTTTTTTTTGGCTTTAGTAGAGGAGATGAAATAATATATCTTTTAGTGCAGTAGCTGTCAACTACCTTTCCAAAGACTTCTCCCAAAGCCTGTAATGGACCTCGTAACAAGTGATGTACCGCCACCCGGAAGAATTTACAACTTTTACTTTAAAACTCGCGCTAGTTGCTATAAGCCAATGCCCGCAAATTCTAGAAAGATAGTTACCTTGCTCTGACGACGGGCTAAAGATGCCTACTACTATAATTATTGGCAATGCAATAGTGTAACATGAATCGAACGCGTTTTTGGTCACAAACACATTCAAAATGAGAATACCGATTGGACACTACTGATTCGAGTAACTTGAAAATTGGAGGTTCGTATGGCCACAACCGGAACAAAATTGTAGTTTGGAAATAAATTAGAACAAAAATAGAACAAATTGAAAACGGGCTATTGTTGGCAAGGGATCTTTTGAGAAAGAGGTATGCCCATCGCTCTTGAGTTTCACAATGGATTTAGTTCTAAAATGAAAGGATTTTGAGAACTTAACTATAGCCACTTCTGGTGCTTTTCCCTACCAACGAAGTTGTACCAAATTAAAGCCACCTGTTGACGCAAATGAAGAACGATGGGATACTGAGCACGCAGCGAAGTTCACTCGGAGAATGGGAGCATTGAAAAATGGACTGAAACCGTGAAGCGTTTTAATCTTGAAATGCGTTGTATGAAAAAGTGCATTTTCAGTAAAAGCGCACAAGCGATTAATAAGCTTTATTTGAATACCTGGCTCACATAATTTGGCAATGAGACTGTAATAATTCTGTTATCCGCTATCCGATGAAACACCAAAACATACACTATAAAACTATTGATTATTCTTTTTCTCTTGAGACGCTGGCAACTACATGTTTTACCCTTAATTACCCATTCTATTATTCAAAAGACAAGTTTTCCTTTTGAAATAGAAACTTCTTAATCTTTATGAATTAGTTAGTAATGTCTTTTTCGTTTGAAAAATAGCTTACACAATTTATTAACAAAATTCTGCTAATTATTTGCATTTCATAATATCCTTGGGACATGTCGGCATTGTGATTTGCAAAGCATTTTAATTATTGCAAATACGTTCCATTTTCAAACTATACTTACATGTATATTGAATATAATTAAAAAAACGAAACAACAAAATTATTCAAAACCTAGTTGGAAACGTTTCACCACCCTCCGCAAGCAGAACATACACAATAGCAGCGCTATTTCACGATTTGGATGTTAAACAGGTTGATAGGTTTGTAGGTTGGTAGACAAAGTATGGGAAGCTTTGAATCATGGCACTAGAATTTCAGAGAATTTACGATGTAAATCAACGTACAACGTTCTTTGAAAGGGGAAAAAATCGAATTAAAAGTCGAGTTACTTCGCCTACATTACGAGAGAGAATAGAAAAGGCGCGTCGGAAACGACCTTAGCACTAAAATAAAACGAGGTTGTAACGCAAATATTGACTTTTGTGTGTGTGTCATGAGGATTTCTCACTTTCACGTGCACCCGGAGGAGATTCCCTCCCGGAAGCGGGGCCGCGTGAATCACACTTCCGGCGAGCGAGGACGCTCCAGGCGCCGCCAGGACGAGCGGTCGCGTCCGTGGGGCGTGATTAATGCGCTCCTCGCGCAGGATTTATGTGAGAAACGTCCGAGGGCCGATGCGCTTCTCTTGATCGTATCTGCCGAAGGTTTCCGATCGAGTTCGGGCAGAATGACGACGCAGATTTTAATGTGGCGTTTGAGTAATACAATAAAAGTGGACCGTTCGATAGATTCTTTGGCAATAGTAATAATAATAATAATAATAATAATAATAATAATAATAATAATAATAATAATAATAATAATTATTATTATTATTATTATTATGGAAGAATGGGAAAAAGAACTCAAGAAATGTGGGTTTTGGAAGCCAATCCCACTGGGCTTTGCCAAAAACAACCTCTACATACCATACCTCGCATTTGCGGACGACCTAGCGATACTAACAGAGGATGAGCAGACAGCTGTCAAACAGCTGGAAGTACTTAAAGAATGTGCAGAAAAAGTAGGCTTACAAATCTCTTTCGAGAAAACTGAATTCTTTTGTTCAAAAACAGAAATTGCGAGCTTGAAATCAAAATATGGTAAAGTCAATAGGGTCCCATATTTCAAATACCTGGGAGAATTCTTTGAACCGACAGGCCTTGAAAAAATCTCACAACAACATCGCCTCCAAAAAGTCAAAAAAGGATTAGGGTTAGTGCAAAATCTCTACAACAAAAAATGCATGTCAAGAGGGACAAAAATTCGGCACTACAACACAGTCTTAAAACCAACAATCCTCTACACAAGTGAAACCCTGAACCTTAACAGAAAACACGAACTTGAACAAATCAAAAAAGAAGAGAGAAAGATCATTAGGAAAATTCTAGGAGCAAGACATACCCAAGACGGTTACAGGCTGCAAACAATTAAAACAACAGAACAGTTTTCAAATATAGAAATTGATATTAGGAAAAGGCGAATGAAATTCTTTGGTCATCTCAACAGACTACCGGAAAATCGACTGACAAAAAGAATACTAATTTATATAACGTCACTTAAAAATTCCACACCTTGGCTAGATGAAATTCGAAAGGACCTCAAAAACGCAAACATAAGACAAGCAGACATTTTAGAAAGAGATACCTTCAGACACAAAGTAGACCAATGGGAAGTTATGTCAGAGCAACCTAAACAAAAACAGTACCGACCAAAATTGTCAGAAGAACGTAAACGAGCCTTCTCGGAAAGAATGAAAGCCTATTGGATCAACAAGAAGAACTCAAAGAAAAATTGATCGAGTTACTTGCTTAACGTCTTCCATTTCTGGAGAGAATTCGCTAATAATAATAATAATAATAATAATAATAATAATAATAATAATAATAATAAATTTAATAATAGATTCACCAAAACCAGTGACAACTGTTGGATTACGTACAATATTGTACGACCCACGAATTCAAACTGATTGCACGAAAGAGGCACACAAACCGCATATTATTATCCGGAGTTTGGAGAAAAAATATGACTACTTATAGATATTGCTGTGCCGTGCCTGGGTTTTGTTCCGCAAAATTTGTTTAAAAACTTGGATGAACTCCCAGTTCACTCAAAGTACTGCAAAGTGCAAGACATGCCTTTATTGGCAATAGCCCACATTTTGCGCAAAGCATTATAGAGGCACCGACAGTCCCTAGTCTGTTTCTTAGAAAGCTGGTTGCAACCCGAAGGGGATTTTATATTCAGCCAACCCATATCATCTTCAGTCGTGCTTTTTACCGGAAAGACCTAGAGTTCGAGTCCAGATGGTGGGAAATTTTCGACACTAGCTTTATAGCTAGATCGAATTTAGCCACTGGGTGGAGGAGAATTGTAGCGAACCGCTACTCTGATCGGTAATTTTCCGTAATTTATCCTATCAATATCAGGCAAATGACGGAACAGTATCTAAACAAATGGGCCGCGGACCTCGCACGATCTTTGTTTCTACATCCTTATCCTCTCCTCTCCTCTTTCACACGTACATCTATAGGTTACATCCACTACATTACTTCACATTTTGGGAGACCTGTCGAGAGCTTAGAGCATGTTCCTGCTGGGAAAACGTGTCCGGAAACATAAATGAATCAAACCTCGTGTAAATACTTTTGTCAGCATATCATAGAATATTCTTTCATCCTCGTACAACATAAAAAAATGATGCTAAACCAAATGAAATTAATTCACAACCCAAAGGATAAATCAATCACAACAAAAGAGATAGCACGTCAACGTCCACGTCAACTCAACGCCGTATTTCTAAGAAAACAAAACCAAAAGGTTATGTCCAACAGTTTTGCATTATCTCTTTCAAAATTCTTAACATATTCAAAGACACAGGAAAACTATAGCTCTTACACGAAATTTAGTCATTTAGTAGAGAAATCCCTGACGTGGTTGTGACTTAAAAGTAAATCCGCCTTGTAATCTCAAATATTCTTCTGGGAATTAGTGATATGGTATATACTCCCAAACCTTAAACGACCCTTTTTGTGAGAAGGAAGTAGTAATGGGCTTTGCTCTTAGCATCATTCTGTTATCAGTGTTACTCGACTGAAATAACAATTTTTAATATAAATTTCGCACGTTCTATAATAAAGTTCTTAATAAACTATTGTGAATAATAATACCTTCAGTGTGTATTAAAAGGGGTAGGGCATTTCAATCTTATTATTCAATTTCATCGAATAATGAAAACGTTTCAAGATTCGAAATATGGAGCCTTCGTTTTAAATAATTCTTCGCGAATCTTTCAAACCCTGACAAATTCTTCATATTGAAATAATCTACAACATTTACTCAAACAAACACGGTCGAGGAATCTGAAAAGCAAATATCTTTCTTCTTTGGCTACTTTATTGCTAGAATTGGCTCAATGAAATATCATATATTCATTTCACGAAAACATGGAAATTTATTAAATAATTTAACACAATTTTTGGTATTGTTTAACTTTACCCAATATAAAATCTAACGTTTGTCATGGCCGTTCCAAACTTATGTCTCCGCGAGCTTTTTTCGGCCATCTTCATCCATCTCCGACGCCGCCGTCCTCAGGTCCAGACACCATCTTCTCTCTTCTTTTCTCGGAAGCTCACTTCAATCACCGTTCATCAAATCAATAAACTATTTGCTGCTAATATTCCAGTCCAATCACTGACAACTTCATCCAAGCCCTCAATGTCCCTCCAACTTGTTCACATGAGATATTTTAAGCTCCACTGTCACACTTAGAGTTCCAATTTTGATGTTTTTTCAACATCCATTCCCTAGTAGATGCTTACAAGTCCCCAAAGAAAAAAAAACACCCAACATTAATTGGAGCACGATCCGTTCATGAGCACGGCATCAATCAGAATGAATGTCTCTCGTATTCTTTCAGCCCTGCAAAGCTCGGTTCATAAATTCAATTGTTTATTTGCAGATAACATTTGATGTACTTTCGTACCTAACCAATCTCTAAATTTCTTGCAAAACGAACTAGCCGTCTTCACGACTGTCACTGCTTGAATATGTTGACCTTGACGACGGCTCGCTTACCGTTGCTATGCTAGCATATTCACATAATTTATCCCCTTTAATTGACGCCATTTATAATAAATAATTGTACAATATTCAGTGATATATTGGTATGTCACAATATCCAATGCTTTATTGTCTTTATGCTTGACACTGTGTTTCTAGGTGTTTCAGATTTTTAAAAACTTTTATTGATATTACTTATATATTTTATTATTACTTACATTGAACATAAAATTACAAAATATAAAATTAACGTTTTTAAAAATTTGTTTTTACATTTCAGTACATCAAATAATGTATGATCTTATTCAACGTTAGCAAATATATATCCTCTCATTCGTCTTCTTATTTTTCTTCTTCTTCTTCTTCTCCTTCTTCTTCTTCTTCTTCTCCTTCAGGTACATAGGCACCGTCTGTTATGCCTCTTTCCCATCTGGTCACCCCACCTCTTCGCTGGCATTCGTCATTTAATACATCTTAGTAACTATTAATCTTTTTTTCTTGTAATGACACCTGCGTCCTCGAAGTACAAACGAAACTTTTCTAGATCAAGGAAGATGCACCACGTCGTGATGGGGGTCAGTCCTTAGCCCTACGATCAGAAAGGGAGAGAGAGAGAGGAGGGTTCGAAGGAAGGATCTCGACCTGTCTGTGGCCCATCTATTTATTTTAAAGAATTTTCCTTTAGAAAGAAATTTGAGCCCCTTATTGAACCAATTTTCGTGATTTTATTCTTTAAATGAAAGGCAATGAGCCCTAGATGTGTCATCAGCCACTCCTTTTTACTTGTTTTACGGGAAAACATCGAAATTTAATTATATATGAAAATTAATAGAACGCACCATTCTCTGCTGTCATATTTTGTTCATTACATCATTTTCTAAGATATCCTTACCCAATGAGGTTAGAGTTGACAAAGCAAAGATAGCGAGTTAGCTACGTCGTTGCTACAGACCTTCCTTTTGTGCGATGTGATCGCAGAGACCCAGCTAGTTCTTTCAATACTATTCCAACTTATGCCTGAAGTTGATTGGAGGTAACTACGAAAGCGATCTATTAGAGCAACCACCCTCAAGAAATCCAATCAGTAGCGCAGTTTGTTCCAGGTATTTAGCTGGTGTCCAAAGTCTGTGACCCCCAAGCTTCGACCTTAGGACTTCCCAAACTACGATACTTCAGGTGTAGACTCTTCCCCACTACATACGTATGCAACTGGTTTATTTCATATCTATACTGTCTAAATGCACTGTTACAACAACTTTTTAAGGATTAAATGATTCGAGGATTAGCAGAAGTTTTGCCTCCCCCTAATAAGTATTCGTTAAACTTCTAATTTTAAATGTAATAATACCTGTATATTACGTATACAAGTATAATGTTTATTCTGATAAAGAAACAAAGAATACATAATATTTTTCTGACCGAAATGATATGTTTCTAATCCAATGTATGTTTTTCTAAATTTACGGAATTTATTTTCACTCACTCGTACTTTCTCTCGTCCACCTACCCTTTATCTGCCATTTGCCACGTAAGCCGGCCTGCGACATCCTGAACAAGAGCGTCACGCAGGTGACATAACGCGGAAGCGGCCTCAGATACACGCGCCGTCTGAGTGCAGCGACTGGTAGATTCCGGGAATGGACGTAACTCGGAAACGAGAACTGCTCATTTAGGGGAATCTTCCTCCGGCCTCGACACGCAACACCTCGTGACACTCGACTCGGCACGGGCCAACCCCGATATGTTTGCGTGAACGGTCAGGTGGGTAGCTGCAGTAACTTTCTACTTGAAAAATGTACCCTTATCTCCTATGATGAGTTTGGGGTGCTGTTATGTGTCCGTCAAAATGCACGGGCTGAGGTGGCCAGATGTGACTGCAGTGCCTCTATTCGGGAGGTTTTATGGTTCGAATCCCGACGGTGGTAGGATTTTCGACTCTCCATAGATACCTGGGCCGAGTTCATCGGCTGTCTGGAGGAGAATTCTAGCGGCCGTCTGAAGTGACCGGTAGTTTTCCGTGGTTTCTCCGATCAACACCAGGCGAATGCTGAGCCAGTACCCTAACAAAAGGGCCACGGACTGCGCGCGATGTTTCTTTCCCGTTCCTTGTCCTATCTTCACCCCTTACTTACACACACACACACACACACACACTTAGATGCACTACACTACCATACACGACGGGAGACAAGCCGGAAGCTTATTAATTGACCAGCACGATACGGTGCTTCGCTGGGAAAATATGTTTGGAGAGGAAAAAACCCAGCATGTCGTCATGTAGGTCGGCGTCGGATCTCACTATTCAGCGAGAAAGAATACAGCCACCTCCAATGATACTCTAAAGTGACTAATAACCAAAGCAGATGACGCGCTTCGCGTTGACCAGTTTCTTAAAATTAACTAACCGACTGAAAATGTTGCAGAACTAAATATTTATGTATGTTCTCAATTAGCATCATAGTTCAGTAGTCTTTCCTGGAATATTAATGTTTAAAAAAACATGTACATTTTGTGTATTATCATTTTTCGGTTTTAAATACTTTAATTCAAAGATACTTTCAGAATATCATACAGCAGCAAGTTCTCTTTACACACGGGATTTTTGGAAAATATTTGAATCAGTTTTTGAGAAAATGTAGTTTCAGCATTTCTGATAATGGATACATTTTTAAAAGAATGCTTTTGAGGTTTCGAGAAACTTTATAAGAGAAGTTTTGAAGAATCTGTGTCCACCAAAAGAAAAAATGAGTATAAGTATAAAAATAATGTAAATGTTAATGGCGTGTGAGATCTTCCTTTTTTATTTTTATTATATTTAAATTTTATATATTTTACTATTATTTACCACATTACGTATCATATATTAAGATATTTACTAGTGCACTGTTCTTTATTCGGGCAAAAACCAATGATAAATACGAGATCATTTTTTAGTTATCTTAGAAAATATTCTGTAAGTTTCATACGAAGAATCTTCCAGAATAACAATATATTAAAATGCCTTTGAAACTGTTTTAACAGATTTTACTCTTAACGTATGTTCAAAGTTGAAGCTCAAAAGCTTCTGATCTGCTTGAGTTACGAGGGACACACACGAATCCATGCGGAATCTAACAGAAATCATTGTAATAACCACTTTATTTGTGTCTCGGGCCCCCAATGGAATTTTATTACCAAGACATCGATCTCTAATTTTTGAACGTAATGAAATGTTTTTCGACTGTTCATCGTTTTCCCGAGAAAGAGTAAAAACTCATACATTTTATTTTTTAAAGCTTAATGAAAATTCCACACATGCCTTAGTGTAATGTGCTCCAACATACAAACGTTCGAAGAAAAAATATCTGTCCGAACAACCATTCATGTTTACCTCGGAATCTTGAACGCGGGAACCTTGAGACCAAGAAGCTGTATGTACAACGGCTTACGCAATTATGGCCAGGACAAACATTTTTATTGTTTCTGGAATTCATCTGAGGATACCATGGCCGGAGAATATCTTCGGCCGATCAGAGCAGTTGTCCTTTAGAGTTCTACATTAGGAAGGGGTCGAACGATTGAAGTGTTATGGAAAAAATCTGGTCTCCAATCTAAAACCTCTCTGGAACCTCAAGCTTCTAAAGCAATCACGAAACTACAAATTACATAAATCCGGTCTCTAGCATTTCCTGCGTTGTTGTTTTTTTTAAAAATCTAGCGGAATCCGGCAGACATTGTTCTGTCCTTCATCTCCCTGTTTCTCCTTCTCTCTCCCTTTCTCTCTCCATCTCCCTCTCTCTCCGATTCTTTCTCTTCTCCTCTCTCTTTGTCTCTCTCTTTGCCTCTCCCTTCTTCTCTCTCTCTCCGTCTCTCTCTTTTTCTCTCTCTCTCCGTCTCTCTCTCCCCGTCTCTCTCCGACCCTCTCTCTCCGTCTCTCTGTCCCTAACTCAGTCTGACTGTGTCGTGTGTATCTCTCTCTGTCTGTCTCTGCCTCTCTGTGTCCTTGTCATTCGCATTTTGTTTGTGCAAGTCTCTTAACGGGTGGGGTAATATCGAGAAGCGCCGGACCAGCAAATATGTCATAGAATGCTCAAGAATATCTCATCCTGTAGATTACGGCGTGAGAAATGTCAGAAAGTTTAGTTTTCAGTGCCTTACAACGCCTCGCTTAGGAGTTATTTAACGCTGTAAATTAAAAAATGCTGCTGAGTGTTGCGAATATATATATATATAAGATGACAATTATATATAATATATATAAGATGACAAAGACAGAATTACACAGCACATCTTTCTTTTACGATTCCAAGCATAGGCTTACTGAGTCTGTTTCTTGAGACCAACACGCAAGGAGAAGAATGCTACACTGGGCTTGTAAGGAGAAGGATGCATCTGCTTGGAGTAAATCTCATAAGCTCTAACGATTAGCATCCTGGATCTAGACCGAGAGTGAAGTTTAAGACAGATCAGATAAATTAATTTGTATTACGCTGGAATTTAAACACTAACTGAAGCGCAGTGTTTCTTCTTTCTTTAAACTCTTTCACTCTCCGAATGACTTGTTTCGACATACACGGTCGGGACGGAAAATTCCCTTGACCCCTTCTTGCAATACCTGTACTGTCGTAGGTAAAGCGGTTCTGGGCGGGACACAGCAACAATTGTGCGTCGTGAGCTGGGGGAGTTGCGAGCGGGCCGAGAGAGGTGGCATCGAAACTGACTCAGTCGTGCTGACGCGCGCGTTAGAACCTACTTACTCGACCTCCCCATGCCACCCGCGTGTGTCCGCATCGCCCCCGCACCAACGCCTCCATTGACGCCTTCGCCGTGGTCTCCACTGCCAACTCCATCGTCCCACCACCCCCTCCCGTATCACCAAATTCCTGCCACCGCCGCCGCCACCCACACCGTTGCCTCCATTGTTGCCGCCACCACCACTATAAAAACCATCACCACTACTACCACTATCACTATCACCAGCACCGACATCCTCACCACCGACACCATTACCACTGACACAACCATTACCGACACCACCACAGACACAACCTCCACCACCACTAAGAACAACACCAACACCACCAACACCACCAACACCACCCATACCACCCACACCACCAACACCACCCACGTCACCCACGCCACCCACATCACCCACACCACCACCACCACCAACACCACCAACACCACCCACACCACCCACACCACCCACACCACCCACACCACCCATACCACCCACACCACCCACACCACCCACAACACCAACACCAACACCACCAACACCACCAACACTACCAACATTACTAATATCATCAGTTCTGCCAACGCCACTAGCACCAATTCTATCAACCTTACCAACTAACTCCACTCCTCCATTTCTGACATCGTCTGATCCCTGCCACTGCGGTCATGGCTACCGCCGCTGGCGTCGCCACCGCCGACCGTCACCGCCCCTGCCACTGCCGTGTGAGCGCCCTCCCTTACGCAAGGCGCACTGGGAACTTCTCCGCTGAGAATCGAACGACAGCCGCTTTGGTGGCGGCCGACTGCTTGTGACTCACCGCGCAGGGAAATCCGAGCTCGCCGAACTGCTTAGTGTTTTCGTCGACACTGTGGCGGAGAAAAGATTAGCTGCCCTGACAGAAGACATTACTTCCTTAATTAATCAAAAAACTGCGGAGTTGAAATAAGTATTGTATAATAACCCCATAAAATTAATCAAAATAAGTTCATTTTTGTAAAGAAATAAAAAATAAAAAAATAAAAAAAGTATTTTTACCGTGGTAAGTATTGTGTTGCTGCAAGTAGTGAAATAAAATCGGTACATTGTTTACGGGATGTTGTTCAGATAACTAAAACTTCGTACGCATTGTTATATTTACATTACCGACTCCCTTGAACAGCATTCCAAAATATGGGATATTAATGTACGAAGCATTGAAAATGACATGTTTAAAAAAAAAATAATGTGACCGATATTGGTATTGGACAAATTTATTCATTTCATTTAAAAATAATAAACAATTTAAATGTTTGTGGAGGCATATTTGGAGAGATATCCTGTATACCTACTTCACCGAAAGAAAAATAACAAATAATATTTAATAAATAAATATTAATTAACATCGTTAGAAATACTTCAAATTGAGAAACAAATTCAATGTGAGGGGCAAAACTGGATTTGCATTGAACCAAGTACATAAGAGAACGCAACACTTCGCAAAAGACAAAATGTGGACTTTAAAGCATATATTTTCTCACGGCCCTTGGTACAGAATGCAAACAGAAACAAAAACGAACACAATGACAATCCTAAGATCTCACGCTTATATCTTCACTCCTTGCGAGATTGTCTTGAGTGAATACCGCGGTCAAACAATGGAAAAAGACGTCAATGCACGACATTTATTATGTTTTCGCGAACTCTTTCGTAGCAAATGACATTTTCAATTACTGTGAAAAAATAAACAACTGTGTCTCGGAACAAATGAAAAGATGCCAGAAAGAAAGACGTATGCTAGAAACGTTTTAGTTTCACTCGCCAGTTTTTGCAATTTCATTGAAAATTTATTGGTGTTGAGTTATATGGATCCATTATATTTCATAAATAACAATGTTATTAACAGGGCCGTGTTTTACTGAAAAAAATATTACAGACTGAAATACGAGCTTTGTATTGCATCATGTAAATATTACCTTAAATATCGAGCTCCACATTTCACTTCATCATTGCATTCTAGAACATTTCGATTGTTTTCACAGTACCTTTTAACATTTGACTTCCAAAATATGTAAATAGAATAAAGAAAATTTTCTAGACTCCTGCAGTATCTTTCACTAATCATTTGTGTAATATTCTAGCTTCCGGGATTTACCTACACAATTTTAAGAAATCACACTATAGAAAATGTTACAGGATTGTTTATGCCAACAAAAATTAAAGTACAAAAATACTGTTTTTAACACGCCATGTACGAAACACGGTATTTGTTTTCCGTGTGCGAAACAGCTAATTTTTTCAGTGTGTGAAACATCGCCAAGCGTGTGCGAAACATTTGTAACGATTCCCAATTGTCTTTCATCTTGATCAAGGTGGAAATAACCATGGTCTTGACCAGTCTTTGTTTATTATTTACAAACAATAGTGTTATGACACTGACAAATTCATTTACTTTCGTACAAGTACGGTATTTCTAGTCATTTGATATTTAATTTATATTCCTTTACTTGATGCATTGCATTTCGCTCACGACGTGTTAAAGAATAGTACACACATCACGGACGCGAGGTGATTCCTGCACTTGTGCTATATTTTAATGCTTAACACAGTTTAAATTCAAACTATTTCTGGAAGATTCTTCTTCTTCTTCGATTAGCGTTACGGCACTTGAAGCTTTGCCTTTGTTTCCTTTAGTACAGTAGTAGCCCATTCTTCTCGGCCTTGCGTTTTCCTACACCATCTCTTCTCTCCTAATTTTCTCAGGTCTTCCTCTACCGCATCAATCCATCTGAGATGAGGTCTTCCTCTTCTTCTCCTTCCTGCCATGCTACCCATATACACCTTCTTTGGTACTCGATTGTCACTCATTTTATGGGCGTGGCCAGCCCACTCCAGTCGTCTGATTTTAGCACTAACAACAATATTTGGGCACTTGTGCAGTACACTTAGTTCCAAGTTGGTTCAACTCCTCCGCATCCCATCATGCTTAATTGGCCAATAAATCCTTCTCAGAATTGTCCTTTTCCATACTTTCAATTGTTTTCAATTTTCTTTGTGAGCGTCCAACATTCGCATCCATATAAAACCACGGATTTAATAATTGTTATGCACAGTTTCTCTTTCGCGGCCATGTATGGAGATATTTCTTGATTTTAATATTTTGAGGAGGCTCCCATAACATCTAATTTTCGCTGCGATCTTTGCCATAATATCATTTTCCACCATGTCACCATTTTCTGCCACTACGGATCCCAAATACCGTACTCTTTGGACTTGCTCAAATGTTTTATTTTACATTTTGGCATGTGTAGTTAATTTAGTTCTTCTTGATATGATCATGTGCTTTGTCTTTTCCCCATGTATCTCCAAGCCCATCCATGCTGCTTGATATATGAACTGCCTTAACGCTTCTTCCAAAATTGCTCTATTTCTTCTTACAAGGACCATATCATCACCATAGGCCATGATTTGTAATAGTCTATTAATTATAATGTTATTGGGATTAAATTCTATACTTCTTATGATATTTTCTAAACACAGGTTAATTAACATTGTCGAGAGCGCGTCCCCCTGCTTTAAGCCTCTTTGGGTTATAAAGACGTTCGATAACTTACCCTGTATCTTACCGAGTTCTGAGTTTCTTCTAGTGTTATTCGTACTAATCGCACCAGTTTTAGTGGTATTCCGAATGCATACAAGGCCTATTACGAATGCATACAAGGTCTATTAGTTTCATTCTATCTATTGTGTCATAAGCTTGTTTTAGATCTATATATAGCTGGTGTATTTCTACATTATGTTCATGCATTTTTTCCACTATCTGTATTAATGTAAATACATGATCTGTCGTGCTTCTTCCTTTCCGGAATCCGCTCTGATACTTCCCAATGATTTCTTCATGATATTGCTCTAATCTGGATGCCAAAACTACTTTATACGTTTAATAAATTTCTAGAAGATTATGTAGTACATACTAGCAGAATTATTATATTGTTAAGATACATTGTTTTCAAACAATTTATTATTTGTGATGTTGACAAAACAAAATATACTAATTGTAAGTAATAATTAAATAGCTGTTACCATAAATAAATTCAGTTAGGATATTTTATTTTATTTTAAATAATACGTCCTGCTATGACCTATATTTTAAAAAGCCCTCCTTACAATAAAAGAAAAAAAATAAAACGAAGATAACATAACCAGTTTGTATCTGGGAATTTAAACAGGTGCTTCAGGTATGAGAACTACCAAGCTTGTTTATGAAGTATCCATTTAAAAACATGGTCTCAAAAAGCAGTTTCATGTAATTATAACAAATTTGATATCATACGCAAATATGCTTCAAAATAAATGTTGAATAACAAAAAAATTAATATTTTTGGTAAGATATAATATATTTTTTGTATTACTATTTAATATATTACATTAATCTCGTTTTGTTACATTACGATTTATCTATTTCAGACACTCATAAAGGATGCAATTAAAAAGTTTTGCCTCCCAGTCGCCGCATCTGTGGGGTCGGGTACGAAATATGAAGACAAATCGCGGAAACACGAATGATATAACGACAGGCCATAAAGGCACCTTTATGAACCGACGCCCCGCGAATATTCATTTACAAACAGAGCGCCCCAGTTTGCAAGTAGGCCGCCACGCGCTACGGGGGCGGAGGGTTGCGGAACGCTCCAATGAGGAAGCAGGGAGGGGGCAAGGGGAGGGGAGGGGGGGGGCCTTGGCCGTCGCGAGCGTCGGTGGCGGTTGCTCTCGCCCCAGGTCGCAACACGCGCTGGCGCTGCGAGGGGCCCGGCTCGCTCTGCCTGAGGCAACCGCCGCCGCCGCCGCCAAGGTCGTTCCCACCCCCTCCCACGCTCCTCACCCGCAATATTCCGCCGCTGAGGCTACTCCCAACGCCGTTTCCACGCCGACTTCTCTCCAGCCCTGCGGCCCCGTCGCTGCCTCGTTGCCCACACACGGGAAGGCAATATAGTCTTCTTTTTGATCTTATGGGATAAAGGGTTAGTAAAGGACTATGGAGGTGGTAGTTCAATTGAATTGAATTGAATTGAATTTGCCTTATTTTACGTGGCGAGACTCAGGCCATGAGGCCTGCTCATCCGTCTGACCACGCAAATTTCGTTACGCTCCTTTCACCTACCAGGGGAGAAAGAAGGTATTACTTGGGCGACGAAACAGGCGATTTGAATTTAGTTCAGAGGCTTCATTTACGCTTGAGGATCTTTTACATGCAGTAAATGTACTAACATGGGACAGCTGGCTTTACTTAGTGGCGAAGTCCTGACGGGGAAGGGAACTGTTGACGAGGTAGAGACGATGTAGTAATGGAGTAGTGACGGCATAGAGAAAAGGTTATAATGGTAGGTAATGATGAACCTGGGTGAGCGGATTAATCGCGATTAGCACAACAATCGATAATTTTATTCGATTAATCAAAAAATTGAAATCGATTGTTTTTACACCGATTAATCGACTAATTTTTCCGATTTTTAGCCTTATTTTTTTTCAAATGTTAATTTGCAAGACTAATACAATATGAAAGTACATCTCTTCTCTTGAACTTAAGTAACGAAATTCCAGTTCTGCTCATCTCTCTCCAACTGCAAAACATAATAGAGAAAAATATGTATCATTAATTCCATGTTAGTAAAACTAATAAAATGAAAAGTCACTGTGTATGATCTAATATTTTAAGTTATGGTATTATATTCAGTATGAAATAAGAAAGAGGCAATTACCAGCTTTCCTAGAATCACCCTCAACTAAGTTCATCGTTATATTACAATTATTTGTGTTACTGTATCTAGAAATTATACGATCATGTAAACAGAGTTACAGTGGTTTCTTATGAGTACGTGTGGAATGAATATTAGGTATTTAAGTAAAGAATAAACAAATTTTACTTATTAAATAGTGTCGTGGTTCTAAAAAAATAAACAATTAATTAATTTACAAATTAACAATTTTACGCATTTTGCATATTATTTAAAACATGTGAAAAATTAATCCATTATAATTAATCGATTGATCGGAACGATTAATCGATGCATATTAATCTAATAAAAATTGTCCATTAGATATTAATAGATTATTATTTAATAATCGCCCATTCCTATTCGTCACCTCTTTATGGGATACAGCGACCCTAAAGGGGAGAGGAAGATTGTAGGTGCATCATCACTACACTTAATCTGATAAACGCGCTTAGTTTGACAACCGATTTAGGAGTTAAAGCGTTCCCGAGCATGCGCACTGTTGCTTTGAGGGTTCCAGAAGGCGCACTTCGTTGTGCACTTCTTTCGCTAAAACCCCAGAATCCGTAAGTGATGAAACGCCCACACACGGGGAGGCAAAAGTCTCTTCTTCCTTTTTATCTTATGAGACAACTGCTAAAGAAGGAAGTAACGGACTGTTGAGGGGGTAGTGTCGGGGTACTGATGGGGAGGAGATACTGTTGATGAGGTAGTGACGAGATAGTAATGAAGTAGTGACGACATAGTGAAAAGGTAGCAACAATGTTGCAATGGTAGGTAAAGGATAAACATGGAGTAGACAAGGGGTAGAGATAAGATACCAAGCGAGTAGCGGTTGATAAAACGGGGTAAAAATGACCCGTGCATGTTCAGAAGACTGGACACTTCAACGCGTACATTTTTCCGACGGAGAAACACGAGCATTTTTCGCCATAATTATATGGTTTAAATTCTCAGGAATTAAAGAATTAAAGTGTCGGTTCCTAATTTTTTTAGGATAACGGTGTTTGTGGAAGACTATATTCTGAATATGCGAAAGTGTGTATCGGATGGAGTTTTGTTGAACTACGACATTGAAACTTCTGCAGTCAAGGACGAGACGCGCAAACCTGTGGAAAGGCATCGTATCTCGAACGATTAAAGGTTACTTTACTCCTTTGTTACTGGCAGGAACTCCGTTGCTACTTCGTCTCTACTATGAGCCTACTCTGTGACAACCTTTATTCTATCCCTTCGCTGCCCTGATCCTACTCCTTCAGTACCGCGTTTGTATTGCGTCTAAATTCTATCGAATACACATGCCCCATAGTTACAATATCACATCAAAGTTAAAGCATTGTAACAATCGACATAACGTCGCTACTCGGTCAGTCGCTACAAACACGCAATCTTCACACTTCTCTATTGGTACGTTTTGGTTCTCTGTCGCTGCCATACTCTTTCTGTGTTCTTTTAGGTCTCTAAATGGCTTTCAATCGTCCGAACACAAAATGGATCATATATCGTCACTTCTTGCAGTCTTTCGAGAAATTATTTCTTGTTACCAAGTATAATGGTTCATTCTTTTGAAAATGTGGCCTTGCTTTGTTAAAGTTCTTTTCTATTTTACTCTATACTGACACAGCGAATGTCTATCATATACCATAACTGTCACTCTTATTTTCAAGGGCTGTAGGTGTGATGTTCAGACAACTTTGAACTTCCTTAATTATTGTTATATTAATATTAATAATTTAATCAATAAATATTTAATTTAACTTTACCATCTGCAAAAAGAAAGCAATAATTACATTATTTTCTCTTTTATTCTTAAATTAGTAAAAACTACTTGTAAATCGGTATCATTGGCTGCTAGGGACGGGAATGAAGTCCCATGATCCATTTGTTGGCGCCCGATTTGTGTGTTGGTACTACCACACTGAGATTTTTCAGTGATTCTAAAAACCCCGAATTCTCCTTTTTGACATTCATTTGTGGACACCACTGGCAGCCCATCCACCTCTTCGTCTCACTTGCGTATTCCCGGAACACTAAAACCACCCGGGCGCCCTTGCACCTCGAATAATCGTCGACCCCACCACCTTCGTCCCTGCCCGCGAGGCCCGAGCCTCGGCCCCGCCGCCCCCGCCCTCGCCGCCGCCCCCGCCCTCGCCGCCGCCCCCGCCTCCGCCGTCGACCCCGCCGCCGCCCCCGCCTCCGCCGTCGACCCCGCCGCCGCCCCCGCCGCCGCCCCCGCCGCCGCCCCCGCCCCACCGCCGCCCCCGCCGCCGTCCCCGCCCCGCCCCGCTGCCGCCACCGTGCCCGCGCCGGCGAGCTCGACGCTTGGCGCGGCGACGAACCGCGTCAGTCTCGCCGCCGGCCGCTCGCAGACCGGAGGTGTCGCGCGCGAAGCTCTTTCCCCCTCAGTCAGCCGCCGCAGTCGTCCCCCCCTCCGCGAGTGAAGTGCCATGGCGAGCGTGCAACGCGTTCGCCCGCGCCCGCCCGTGCTGCTGGCGCCGCTGCTGGTGGTGCTGCTGGGCGCCCGCGCCGGCGCCCACGACGCCCACGACGCCCACGGCCACGTGCACTACGCGCCGCTGCCCGCCCACTACCCGGCCGGCCAGTACTCGTCGGGGCAGTACGCGACCGGGCAGTACGGCCTCGGCCACACCGCGCTGGGCCAGTACCCGGCCTCCGGCGTGGCCCAATACCCGTCGAACCCGTACTCTTCCGGACAGTACTCGTCGGGTCAGTACTCGTCCGGACAGTACGCGTCGGGGCAGTACGCGTCCGGGCGGTTCACCGAGGCCCGGTACGACGTGGAAGGCGCCGGGGGCGTCCCCGGGACGGGTGCCCGTCCCACGGGCGGCGGGGCCGTGGCCGGGACGGCGGCGGACGACCCCCTGTTCCAGTCGCTGCTGCCGCGGGCCGGCGCGGCCTCCGGCCGCCGCGAGGAGGACCTGCCTCGCTTCTCCGAGCAGGACCTGGCCGCCATGTTGCGCGAGGCCGACACCCTGGGGTCGGAGGCGTGCACCCGGAATGTGCACGCGCAGTGGCTGTACGAGACGGACGTGAACCCGGCCACGCAGTTGCACGCGGTGAGTGGAGGCAACTGCGATTGCGACTGTTGTATGCGCTAAGGTTCTGCCGCCTGTAGTGTCCGTGTGTTTGGCTCCATTTTTTTTGCGACAGAGCGCGGGAACCGATTGTGCATCGGCTCTGTGACCGAAAGTGCTTTTGAATACGCTAGTGAGTCGCTTGCACTTATACGATGAAAATATGAAATTCCAATACTACTGCTATAAGAGATATTTTAGTGGCAAAATATTCAGCAAATAAAAAGAAAAGTGTTCGGAATTTGATTACTTCGAATTAAAAATATAAATAGATTTATATTAGTTACTTTGTTACTAGAATTGTGTACATTTTGCGCTTTGAAATGGACTTTATTATCACTATGGACTTTGTTATCAGCATTGTGAACAGTTTTTAAAAATCAATACATTTTGGAATACATTCCATTCAAAGTGATAGCGAGCAATTTGAATGACCCTCTCCTAAATTGCAGACGATTATTGAGTGTTCCTGATTTGAAACAAGTTTTAACGTTACATATCTTAAATTAGGTGTAGATTGCGCACCTATGTTGATGAATTTTGTGAAGGGTATGAGTGTTCTTGGAAGCGTCTGTGGTTTAGTAATGAAATGAGAAACGTTTGACGACGATCTTGAATTGAAGGTTAGCATTATTACCTTAGTAGTTTAATTGTACGACCTTGAAATTTCATGTTCAAAGTTTATATTCCCAGATAGATATCACATTCCTTTAGTTCTAAAATTTCCACAAATTATTCCTTAATCTAAATATTTGAAATGAATGTATTAAATTAAAATAAATTAATAAACATGCATCGAAAGTGATAATAGATTATGAGAATTGGGGAAGAAATGAACAACTCATCAGAACTCTTTTATTTATCCGACTAAAACCTTATTTTTATTTTTTAAGGATCAAGAGAATTTTTAACACCTTTCACCTTCTCATGGAACATGTAAAGAGTAATTTGAGTTGTTTGGATTATGAACAATACAACGCACATTAAAATAATCACGCTCTACTATTATTATTTCTGATTAAAAAATGTGCACAAAGAATGCCTGAAAATGTAAAAAGACATTTTTAATCACTTTGCACTTCGTATAATTAGTACAATGATCCCATTACCTTCCGCTTTCTGTGTTCGGTTTCTTCATCTAGGACGTGTAAAAGGAGCGAATGAGGCATACAATGGAGGGTTGTATTCTCAAGGTCCTTTCCGTTGAACTCAACAAGCGGGCACCCGCACGTAGTAGAGCTGGAACATCTGTCCGGTTAAGTGTAAGTTTTGAATTGAGAAACAATCAGAATTGCAAAAGATTGGAGGGGGTTTCACATTTACAGTAATTGATTTATCAGTTCTTTGAAATGATGTGTAACTATCATCTTTAAACATATCACATCACGTTATTCTGATTTAAATATAATAATTATATAATGTTCGTCCAATGGACATTAGCATCTATTTGTATATCTACATTTTTGTATTTATACATTGGTTTTGTTCCTGGTAATATTTCTGCATGTTTATTCACTGTCCTTGTCTTTCAGTCACAAGCGCATTCTGTTGGCTTTCTTATGCTCACGCAGGGGGCAATTTCAAACATACCATGCATGCCCGAAGCGAGTATCTATTACTCCAGGTGCAAAACTCAGTCAGCGAGATGTTTCGTTTTTCACACATTATCACGTGATAACAGTCGCAGTACTTGTGCATTTTGGTATTTACACTGAACATCTAGCTCGTGATTTTTTTTCTGTTACTGCAGAGTCCATGAGGAAAACTGTGTACAGCGAATAGCGTCTTCAGATGTCTGAGTTCTTAGTTGGCTTGTTTCCAGTCGGATGTCATTGCGTCTGTAGAAGAGAATTCTTGCCATTTATCTATTATAATCTGCGTACGTTTGCTTGTGGGAAGGGGGGAGAAGCCGCGAAGGCTACCTTCCCCAAAAAGGGAAGTTGTAAGAGCTGCTAAGCAAATATTGCACGTTAAATTTAAAACCACACGTCAGAAAGTATAATTTTACACTCATGTTAAATTAAAATATGAACATATGTTACATCATTACATTCCTCTTTTTATGATCAATCTATTGCAAGCGGAAAAAACACGGTTCCATTTAAAAAATCAAAGGTGATTAAATTTCTCGAAAACTAAAAATGTTTCAAACTATCTGTACAGCATACTAGTCCCATAATTATGCATTGTTGAACAAAAACTGCATTTAGATATCGTGAACCTTTTATAAGTTATGGGGATACAGGGAGCTTCACCGTAGTTGGTGAAGCTCCCTGTATATTTTGTGCATTGAAAGCTCGTTTGTACGGAATGTACGAATAAATTGATGAGCTCTAAGAGCACTGGTGACGTATCTGTTTTAACCGACATACAACATGCCGTGAAGTTTGTCTCGTCTGTATATTTCAGCAGTATTCACATAAAAATCTTGAAAAATATTTTCGTTTCCCGAATATGCCTATCTTTCAAAAAACTGATATAACCCCTGCAATGTGAAATGTCAAGAAATATTAGAACACGACTGATTCAATATTCTCTTCAATCAATTTTTCGAAGGTGTTGTTTCAGCTCTTTTCTATGACTCCATGAGATATTTGACAATAAATCGCTGACGTCCTACTGTTTTGCCATTTTTCAGAATGTACGAAAAAGATTTTTATTTTTGAATAGTTTTCATTTGTATTTGCAACGTTTAGAGTTAGTTGATTAATTTAAATACAATGAAATATTTCCCATTTACTTGCCCAATTATTATTACTTCATTAATTTAAATATATACATACGGTATATGCAGAATATAATGGTTTATTTGAAATAATCGTAACAAATGATGACTACTGTTTGTGCTATGTTTACTAATCTCAATACATTCCGTATTTTCCTTATCAAGAAAGGTGTATAATTTGTTTGTGATAAAATTCTAAAATTCCAATTGCGTCTCCCTGAGAAATAGCTGCAATTCCAAAAAGTCCTTTCATTCACAATGTAAATGACGGAGCAAATGCATTGTATGGGTATATTTGCAACTGAACTCTTATGACTTTGCATGGGCACTCATTCGTTATATCCATAGAATATTCTAGAAACCACCTAGCTTTTCAGCTAGGTCGAATTCAGTCGCTGGCTGGAGGAGAATTCTAGCGGCCGGCTGCTCTGATCGGTAGTTTCTCCGATCAACACCAGTCGAATGTCGGAGCAATACCCTACCAAACGGGCCACGGACCGCGCGCGATCTTTCCTTCCTCTCCTTGACCTATCTTCTCCCCTTACACACACACTTACACTAACATGCACTACACTACCACATATTTCGGGAGACTGATCGGGAGCTTAGAGCTTTTCTCGGCTGGGGCGGTGTCCCGCCGATGGGAGAGTCCTGGTTAGGGGGAAATCCTGCTTGCCGACGATAGGTCGGCGCCGGATCTCGCCATCCAGCGGGGGAAGATCACCGCCATCTCCCGAGAAAACATGCACTACACTAACGGGACTAATGACCAAAGCAGTTGACGCGCCCGGAAACACGAAAAAATCAAAATCAAATCTGTCACTTTGTCCCAGATACGGTCCCCATACGGTCACTTTGTCCCCAATACACTAGAAGGCGAAACACGTGACGTTGACAGCAGGCTGCCCGTTGCCTTAGCCTCGGTGCGGCGGGCAACGCCTGGGGTGCGGGTCCGTACCTCCGCCGGACACGGCAGGCGATAAGCGGTGGGTCGCTTTCCCCGCTGATAAGGGTTCGGCGTTTTACGTGAAGCGCGCATGTGCCGGGAGGACGGCCGGGAGAAAGTGCAGGGCCGCTGACGTGCCGCCTGTGGCCATCGTTCCTCGTCAGCTGACCGTCTGCGAACGCGTGAATCCCTTCAACGGTGTTCCCGTCAAGAATAGATAATAAGATGTGTAATTGAAAGCCTGTTGGATCAGATGACGTTGTTCCAAAATGCATTGCGTAGTGATGAAATGCACTCTTTATAATTGTTTCCTAAATACACGGAAGTATGAAGCAGCAAAGCAATGTTAAAACGATAAAAAAAAACATCACAGTGTCAAAACACACATTTACGTTGACGTAGAGGTTATGTACAATAATATTTGGTAATATAATACGATGTATAATATACGCCAATTACATTTATTCTTGAACGTCAAAAATAAGTGGAACTGCTTGATTTAAAATAATATTTATTAAAAAAACAGATAAAGGGCTCCAGTAGCAATAGATAAGACGTAAATGTCTAGATAACGACACCAACAGTTGCATGTTCATGCACACTGTAGGCCTATTGCCATCTAACTGAATTACCTATTCTCTAGACGTGATTGGGTTATGACTTGTCTGTTCACTGGCGAGGGCTTTCTAAGAAACGATGTATTGCTTCGCTAACGTAGATGTATGCTTTGAACTTTGAATGAAAAGTGTCGAAATTTGTCGATTTTAAATATCTTATGACTTCGTCTTCCTAGGCTTTACGTTTGGTTTTATATGTAATAGTTTTACTTTCTAACCATTACATTGCGATGCGCGAAGGTATATACACGTATTCCTGATATCTCGTAGTAGTAAACGAACGTAAAGTCAAAAATACGACTGCCTTGATTACAAACTCCCTTAACTGCTGATATTCCTTCTTTCTGAGAACAAATATTCTGTTTATTCATTATCAGATTATGAAGTACATTTATGTCAAAATCGCTTAATTAGCGGCTATAGCCATCTTTTGTTAAATAATCTGCTATGTAGACCGCTAAAAATGGGTTTACATTTAAAGTTTCCCATACTCAAATAGTAATAAAACGAAATAAATATCACTGGTGCTTTATTTCAACTAAATGAATTTCAATATTGTAGCGTGAATGATGATAGTTTTGAATGATACACTTTTTTAACGCTTTTTTAGAGTTTAAAGTACTGATGAAATCATGTTTTCGAATCCGTTTCCGGCATGAAAATGCACTTGCTAACATAGTGTACTCCGTGCTTTCCCTTATGATGCAATACGTGTGTCACTTCTTTCTTTGAATGCCTTTCAAATGAAACAGTTTCTTCAACGTTCCTTTGTTTAAACACCCACATACGTTAAGAGAAATCCCCCCCCCCAAAAAAACAGTAATTGATCTGATTGAAGCAATATCGCCGTAAAATACCCTAGAATCGAGGGCAATATGCTTAACATGGAACACTAGACAAATTTGTCAGCTGCCTTTAGCTTTCAACGCATTCTTTTTGGTATCGTAGTTTTGTCTAAAAGTGCCAATTCTTGGACTTTTTACCTACACATTTGTTAGAACATTTCCGTCGAAGGTGCGTACATGACATCTCGAAAACGCATAATTATGAATTACCATCAAAACTGTTTACGCTCTGAGCTTCGTAATTCGCAATAACAATGTGAGTCTGTCAGTGGTTAACGATAAGCATGAGGAAACAGATGTCAACATCGATAGATGCAGAATTGACCGAGATATTTATTGTTTTACAAATTATTTCTAAGAAATTATTTGTAATGCTTTTTATTGTTCTCTTATTACTTCTGATGCGGCATCAGAAATAATTTTCAAATTACCGTGGAATATTTACTTGGGTGTTCTATTTGAAGGTGTGTTTTATTTAATTGCGGAGACCTATAACACTACGCAAATCAAAGTAAAATTGTTTGATTAGATTGTACTAATAAGTAAAATGTTTTAACAGTTATTGTGACTAACACTGTGAAAATAGGATACGAATTCAGTTATAACGGAAATGCAGTTTTACCGGAAACTCTCTCACCTAGGGTGTATGGTCTCATGTTCCTTGTTAATTGCGATGAGTTAATCAGACACGAATTCTCAGCAGGTGTGGAGAGCACAATGAACAGCTGATAATTCAGTATTTTTATTTATCATAATGGGTTCGTCTAGCGTACTCATATGTGTATATATATATATATATATATATATATATATATATATATATATATATATATATACAGTAATTATACTTTTTTAATTAGTTTATTTTTGGTCGCATCAACTACAAAGGTCATTAGCGATAGCTCCAATTACAATATCTAATACACAGTTTACATTTATATTCTTAATACGAAATTACATTGTTTTAATAGCATAATTCTACATTAGTACAATACAACAGTGTTCACAATAATTAGCATGTTGTTTTGATTTCAAATTTCCAATACAATACCAGTAACTTTACAAAATTTAACCATTTGGTTTCAATATTCCACGGAATGTAACAGTCACTTACGTCCAGTCCCCCACAAGATGTTTTACCGCCCTAAGGACAACATGGGACATGGCACTATGATACGGTCCAAGGTTAGATTACAGCTGCACACATCACAAGTTCGGGGGAGATTCTTTTATAGTAGGTGGAGGTGGCTTAATTTTGAGTGTCCCGTCCGGATTCTTGTTATGACCACTTGTTCTCTTTTGCCAGGTTTTTGTTGGTTGTAATTATATTTTATTTTGCTTTTTTTGTGAACAAACATTTAGCAATATTACATACATTTATGTAAACTGAAATTTGAGAAGAGTTAAGCCCATTGACCGTACTCCATTAATGATACATTATTAATAAAAATTAATTATTAATTAAAATTTATAAATTGAACAAATTAAAATCGGTATGAAAGTTCTAAAGTATAAGGTCGTTGAAGTCGTCTGGTGGAGTCACTATTGTCTAGTAAGTTTCTGGCTAGGATATTTGAATGGTTATATAGTCTTTGTAGGTATTTTGCACTGGTCTTGTTAATTTCTTCCAAGATGTCCTGTCCAAGATGTCAACCTTGTCGATCTTGAGACGCTAAAGGTTCTGCCACTTGTGGATGGATTTTTGGTTGGTTGGTTGTTTAATGATTCCGGGCGCGTCAACAGCTTAGATCATTACTCCCGTAAGTGTTGCGCGTGTTTTTTCCTCGGGGGAGGGCAGTGATCTTCCCCCGCTGGATGGTGAGATCCGGCGTCGACCTACCGTCGGCTAGAGGGGTTTTCTCCTAATCAGGACTCTCCCACCAGCGGGGCACCGCTCCAGCCGGGACAAGCTCTAAGCTCCCGATCGGTCTCCCGAAATATGTGGTAGTGTAGTGCATGTTAGTGTGTGTGTGTAAGGGGAGAGGATAAGACAAGGAAGAGGAAATAAAGATAGCGCGCGGTCCGTGGCCCGTTTGGTAGGGTACTGCTCCGGCATTCGCCTGGTGTTGATCGGAGAAACCACGGAAAACAAATCAGAGCAGCCGGCCGCTAGAATTCTCCTCCAGACAGCGACTGAATTCAACGTAGCTGAAAAGCAAGTGTCGAAAATCCTGTCGGTACTTGTGGATGGATTGCAGATGTTCTTCCACGAGACGAGATTTTCCCTGCTGGATCTTCGTGTCGAGGTAAGATGGCTACGCCGTCCGCGTAGATTGCTGTCAATGCGTTTACAGATGTTGGGATGTCGGCAGTATATAGGAAATAAAGGAAAGGTTCAAGCACACTTCCTTGAGGCACTCCTGAATTTATAGGGATAAATTCTGAAGTTTCATCGTTAAATTGTATTCGAAAATCTTTCTCTGTGAGATACGATTTTAATAAGTGATAGTAAGGATACGGTGGAAGATATAGCAGAGCAATATTCTTTATTTTCTAGCAATTCACTAATTTCGTTTACTATTCGATGAATTTGTTCTACAGTCGAATGTCGTTGTCTGAATCCAAAGTGATGATGTGGGTTTATTTCATTATGTTGTAGAAGTGGATTCAAACGTGACAAGAGAAGTTTTCAAAACCTTTGGATAATATTATCTGTAAACTAAAAGGTCTGTATAGCAACTTCATGCGGTGGTTTGCCGGGTTTAGGGATGACTATTCATTGAGCTATTTTCCATTGATCAGGGAAATGTGCTAGTCTTAGGATTGGCATTGAAGATGGAAGAAAGTAAGGCTACCAATTTTCTTGGCAGATAGCGTAAAATTATTGCTGAAATCATATTGTATCCGGGAGCTTTTTAGTTAATAAAATATTAATTGCTGTTTCAACTTCTCGAGCGCTTACGGGTTTGATTTGGGGAGCTAGTTGCAATGGTGAATGTAAGAAGTTGTAAATTTCTTCCTCTTATGTTGCAGATATTTGCGGAGGACATAGTTGAAACACGTTAGAGGAATGGGAGGCAAAGCATTCCGTTTTCCCTTCGTCAGTTTTAGCCCATGTACCGTCATCTCTTCTGATGGGAGGAATAGGTTGCATCGATCTCTTCAAGTATTTAGTAGTTTTTCAAAAAGAATACTCTGAATTTGAAATCGGAATCAATCTTGTGAGCTTATCTTGTAGGGCGTTGTAGCGATATTCTTGAAGTTATCTTTTGAGGTTTTGTGAAGTTGAATTTAGTCTTCTTTTGACTTCTGGATCTTTTAGTCCCTGGATCTAGTTTTTTGTTTTGCTTTATTTCTGGTGTAGAATGCCATGCAGCTTGATGAAGTTGACTAGTTCTGTAGCTTCATTTACGTCGAAAGCTGTTTTCAATAGTTGATTAGTAGTGCTGTTATTCATTAGCCATTCTGAGAAATATTTCCAATCTGTTCTATTGTTGCGGATTGAAGTTTGCTTGTTGTCTTCAGTAATGAATGAGCTGATGGGCAGTAGAATTGGTGAATGAGCAGACGATAGATCTTGTGACCGGTAGGTGTGAAAGTAACTTTGGTTTATTCCTTTTGCAATAAAGAAATCTAATACATCAGGAATTTTGGTAGTGTCTGTCGGCCAATAAGCGAGTTGGCCAGTAGAACGTACTCAATGAATGCTACTATAAAGCGTCATCACAGCATTAGTGCTTGATGGATATTTTATGAATATTGGAACAATATTTTTACTTTCTCGTATACATACGTATATACGGGAGTAATATACGTAGTATAGAGAAAATTATGTAATGCTGCGGAAAATCGATTTCGAGATTCCAACGGAAATAAACGTTTTGGGGTTCCCTGATACCGAAAAAGTGTTTTTTTTAAACGTCCAACTGTCCGTCGTATGTGAACAAACCTAGCACCTAAACCACACGTACGCTCTTTTCCAAAAGAAGATCCAAATTGAAGAAGACTTTCCCAGATGAAACGTCCATCTGGCTCTAGTTGAAGCTATGAAATTTTGAAAAACATTCTTTAAAATTTGGGGGTACTTTACATGAAGCCCCTCCCAGACATTTTAAAAATTTTCTCAAAAACGGCTCCAAATTTTTTGTTATTTTCTTTAAATTTCTTGTAAGAACAGAGTTTCGAAAATTCCAAAAGTTTGAATTTTTTCTGGCGCCTTCCTACAACTATAAAATTGAAGATAGAGATTTGTCTTATAAATGAAATTTGTTGTTTATAAATATATTTCATTAAGGTCATGTACATATTTTTGAAAATTTTCGTCATTTTCGTGCAATAGTGCATGCAATATTTGCCATTTTAAAAAATAACCAAAAGAAGATTTTCTCCAAAACGTCTGTTTTTTCTTTAAATATTTGTTAGGGATTGTACCAAATACACTCTGTCCGATGACATAAACACCATATTGCTGTAGTCTATGTTTTTTCAAAAATTACAAACACTTTTTTGACTTGTCTCTCACATCGGAAATAATTACATTAGAGGCTATTTCTTAGATTACTCAGATTATTATTGCTGAGTGATCATTATGAATTTGGATTATCACTTGCTGCACGGTGAACTCTAAATCAGATGTGCATGACTCACGTGGGAATTCTAGCCAAATACACGTTAATGTGAATGACGCGCATCCCACAGGCTTTTCAAAGAGAAGTTACATAAGATGAACATTATTTTCTCGTGTTGCAAAAAGACTTTTTTGTAATGTCGACTACGAACTGTATAGTTAGAAAATACTATTGCCGTCAATTGTAAACTCGAAATGTGACACGATACTTCAGGTCCCCAAACTGAAGGGTATGTTATTGATTGGATCATTAACATAGAGACCAGTGACTGGTATTCTACTAGTGGTTTTTGATAAAAATAATTTATTACAAGTGTTCCGTGAATTATTATTAAAGGTAGAATATTAAATAATTGATATGTATAAAGAAAAATATCGTCCACCTGTGAATAACACCAGCACCTGAACTATTCATTGGAATTTTTCCAACATAAATATTTCCCAGTCGATCTGACCCGATTCGATGCTCTGCACTTTTGAGACGAATTCTGTAAATTTTGGGAGTACATTACATAAAGCCCCACGGATATATTCAATTTTTTCTCAAAAAAAGATCAATTTTTTTCTTTAAATATTTTTTAAGTTTAGAGTGAAATAAATTTTGAAATATTGCATATGTCATATATTTGCTGTTAACTTTCAATTGTCGAAAATTGCAATAGTTTGAATATATTTATGCGTCTTCATAAAGCTACAAAGTTGAAGATGGTGATTTTTGCTTCAAATGAATTTTTTTCTACACGAAAAATTCTTTAACCAATATTTTAGAACGACTAGTACTTTTCGTGCAACTTTGAGTGAAATGTGGGCAAAGTTAAAAATATTAAAAACAAGGTTTTCTCAAAAACGACTCCACATTTTTTCCTGAAATTTTTTGTACGGCAAACATAAACGCTTTCAACATTAAAACAATATAGTCTATCTTATCTAAGTTACAATCTCATATTTTCAATGTATTTGGCCACTTTGTTTATATGGAGAGACATATCTACGGAAAAAAATTAAAAATATTTCTCACATCTTTAATAGTCATTACCGCCAATTTGTTTATTTTATTATTCAAAAATTCTTGATCGATATTATTTTTAAAAAGGCTCCAATTTTTTCTTTAAACTATTTGTGTGAAAATGCACTTAATAAAATGATATTAATGTAATATTGATTCATTATTTTAGTTTTTTACAATTTTTTCCAATATTTATTTTTGAAATATGTCTCTTGTCGTTAATATGCATATTGCGAACATTTTTATACACTATTGCATCTGTGAGTAGATGGACTTTAAATAATTTTCAATAAAGTTTCTTGAAGACTCAAAAGTTTAGGTGAAAATTACCTCAAAATTGCGCATTTTCAGAATCGCTCAAACAACATTTTCTCTTAAAGACTTCAATTATTTCAACGTAAATTTGCATATAGGACCAAGATTTACCCTTCTATATGATTAAAGTCGTAATATGTGGTGGCTGGCAAGAGGGTGGAGCAAAACTTTAAAGTTGACCCAGACTAAAGAGATCTGAAAACTAACTATAAGACAGAGTTTGTGTCATTTTGTATCGCCACTAGTTTTCTCCCGTTCACAACATAATTGAGGCCTTACGAAGTCAAAAGAGCTAAATACTAAAGGCTTTCAAATGAAAGTTTTGAAATCTAAATATTAAATAAATCGGCGCTAATGCACAGTTAAAAAGAACTAAGTTCCAAACATCTAAGTAGTTGTAATATCTACCTATTGATGGCTCTGGTCGTATATCAAGACTAATATTCTTTTCTGAAAGAGCTATGTGTTGCAGCGACCTCTTATTAGTAATTGTGTTTATGTAGTTTGATTGCGTCATTATGAGGGTGTAATTATTTTCTTGTACTGGTTTTGTATGCAATATTGAAGGCGCGATAATTTCATTGCGCAGTGCATCAGAAATAGTAGGCTGTAAATGGTGTTTAATGCAAAAAGGCCGTGAGTAGTAAATCATATTTAAACTAGTAGTGAGTGGTAATGTGATTCCAGAAAAACCGCTTCAACCTAGGATATTTAGTTGACGTGTGTTAAAAAAATGCGTGCCTTCGTATTTGACATTCACATTCTAAACCACGTCAGACTTGCCATTCAAGAAGGAAGACAATCCAGATCATTCAGCGTATTGAAAATGGGACGTAAATTACTAAACATTAAAGAAATAGCATCCCTGTCAATGAACACATCCAAGCTGCAAATCTCTAGGGCTATTTGAACAAAAGTACCTGTTGTAGTTGAAATAAAAGAAAGGTTCAATGACATAATTTATTCGTAACTTTCAAAGTGCTTAAACGAGGGGTCAAGCTGGAAAACATTGATATGATGGAAATACGTGCACTTCCTGTAAGAGTTAGTTCGAAAGGCGACTAATAGAAAATGATGTCTTATATTGGTGAAGCCAATTCACAATTCGTTCTCAACATTATGAATGAAATTTAAAACCCTACAGCATACTTTATATTTGTCAGTTAACATCGGGGTATTTAATGTTGAAAATTTAATAACAGAACTTTTGCCTTAGATTTAAGAAATTGTAAATGTATGGGCATGATTCTTTTCAATTGTCTGATTTTCAAAACTATTTTTGAGGTTTCAGATTCCAAAAAATGTAAAATGATATGGATCTAATAAAACTTTGGCTTAAGTGTACTTGTAATTTTTTGATGATTTTCTGTTATAGCCTTACGAATTTATAAATTTTCATTGATTTCGTCAAACAATATTTTTGACACTTAGGCACTTGGCTTTGCTAGGCCTCAATTTATAAAAGTACTTTTTCTACGCTCATTGTATAATTCTGTCATTTGATGGCTGCAACCCGTTGCATGATGATACTCATTACGATACAGATTTCATTACGATACAGGTTCTTGACCAATCACAGAGAAGTTTAAAAACAAAGTATTTACACTTAATTAATCATTGAGAATCTTTCTTGTGAATGATTCGTGCGAGTGTGTTCATTAAAATTGCATTTAATATTTTATTATTTTTGTCAGTTTTAATTTCTTTTATTATTAGTCATTTTTACTTGGAATATTATTTAAAATAAATTGGACCGTAATTTCACTTGGATCCTATTTGACTAGCGCAGTGACTGAAGGGAACACTTGATGACGTTAAGATTTGAACGCAAGTGATTTTGTTAATGTGGCTGCCGCGTGGTTACCTTTTAAAAGCCGATCAATTCTTAGTCTAAAATGTCTAGTGAATCAGAAATGGAGTTGGCACCTCCAGAAATAAGAGAAAAAGCAAAAATGGTGAGTCGAAATTATTACTGCAACTTTTATACTCTCTCGCATGCTGACTGGAATACCAAAGCCATCTGAGGCAAGGGTAGCGAGCTGTCCGCTAGGTGGCCTTGACTGAATCCTGCATGTCAACTGCTACGAAATGATTGAATGTAAAGGTTTTACTCATAAAAGTTAGCATAAGCTGTAGAAAAAGTACTGTATGAAACTCGATGTAATGGGTATTAATACACTCGTGTGAAGTTTAATACTCGCTCGTACCTCGCTTGTATCGTAATACCCATTATTACATCATCGTTTCATAATGTACTATTATAGTCTTCGAACTTTTTGGTGCTGTTTTAAAAAAACATGTTCTTGGAAAATGATATTGTTTTTAGAATATGGTATGCTTCTATAAAACATTGATTATGTAATTTTTAACTTAAACTTTTCTTGAACTGTGTTTTGGTTAGATCAAATTTTCTTTTCTTTCAACCTTATTTTTTTCTGGTGCTCCATGCATGCCCAAATCCATTCCTTGGCTCTGATTGTCAGCATCCTTATCATTCGAATATCCAGGGCGGTCAATTTGGTGAAACGTATTGATTTAACAAATTCCTCGTGTAAAAGCAAAATGGTCAAAAGACAAGTTAAACGTAAGTCTGCATTTCGGATTGACCAGAGCAATCTGAGACGTATGGTAACCTTAAATAAGACAAAACAATAAGATAAGATGAAGTTCTTTGTGACTTTACTTTTTTTTTTGTTCGAACAGTAAATGTACTTCACTGCACTCAGCAATAAACATAATAGGGAAGTGAGTAATTATTTAAATACGAGTAAAATTTGAAATTAACTGTTCCATTTACAAGTTTTTAAAAATTGATAGTAGTATCTAAACTTAATGTTCATTAAGGTAAATGAATTTTTATTTCGTATTTGAATCGATAAATTTCTATTATTATAGGTGCACGTCTTCTTCAGCTCTGATATTCCCACCTCCACTCCTTTACTAACAATAGTTCAAGAAGGAATAAGTGACAGCTACGAGCTTTTCTAACAAAATCTTATAACCAGAAATGTTCGCCCCGGTTCAATATTATTTGCAATACTATTTGCTTACAAAATGTGGTGCAGATTTGATATGAAAGTTCTGACGTTGAACAAAAAAATCCTCCACTGCTCTCGCATCTACCGAAATGAGGGTTCAAGAAAATGGGGGCGAATAATGTCAAATTGTTTAGTTATATTCCCGAATTACGGACACAGACTTAATGCTATTTGGTTAAATCCCAGTATTCGTCGATGCACTATTTTTATTTGTATCCATTGGGAACGGGAGAAAAAAGGAAAGATAATGACAAAATGCACGAGAGCAGACTTTTTTACTTTCTTGTATACGTACGTATACGGTGTAATATACGTAGAATACAGAAAGTTATGCAATGCTGCGTAAAAAACGGCGATTTTTCAATAGAAATACTCGAATTGTGAGGCCCTGATGCAGAAAGATAAAATCTCTTCTAATATGTAGTAAATTACTCTCTCAAACACGTTATGTAATCAGACTTCAGAAATTGTGAGATCTTGATACCGAAAAAGGGTTTTTCAAAACATTCGGCAGTCGATCCGTCCATGCGTGCGTCTTTGAACAACATTACATTTTTTCGAACCATTTTTTCCCAAAATGAATATTCCCCGATGGATCTAGCTCCACTCGCAGCTCTGCGATTTTCAAAAATATTTTTTAGATTTTGATGTTACATGAAGACCCTGGGACATTTTCAAAATTTCCCCAAAATGCTTCCAAATTTTTGCTTTAAATGTTTAGAAAGAATAGAGGAAAATACACTTCTAATGGTGTCATAGGTCCGATTTTCATGGTTCACTCTGAATTTTCAAAAATGGCAAGTTTGAAAATTTTCGGCGACTTCCTACAGATACAAAATTGAAGATAGAGATTTTCCCTACAAATGAAATTTATTTTCCATAATCAGTTCTTTCATTAAGGTCACGTATGTGTTTTGAAAATTTTAGTCCTTTTCGCGCAATATTGCGCAATAATGTAATATTAAAAAAATCAGAAACAAGTATTTCTCAAAATTGGCTGCACATTTTTCCTTAAACTTTTGGAGGGGATAGTGCTATATGTACGACATAAGATGATATAAACTCCATTTTGCTGTATCTTCTGTTTTTCCAAAAATTCCACAAATGTAATTGTTTGACTTTTCTCTCACGTTGTTAATATTTACATTAAGGATGATTTGTTCACATTATTGCATTTGTGAGTACATGTATTTTGAATGATGACTTATAAAGTACTCAAAAACTCAAACGTTTTCTGTAAAAAGTGATCAAATTCAAATTTTCGTATTTCCAGAAACGCTCAACCGCCATTTTCTCAAAAACGGTCCCAATTTTATGTTAACCTTTAATACGGATAGTGATAATACACTGTTTAAGGTGACACAAAGTCATTTTGCTGATTTCTTTTGTTCAACATTTACGCAAAAGTAATTTTTTTTAAATATCCGTCGCTTCTTTAATAAGCACATTTTCAGCGATTTGCACACATTATTGCATTTGTAAGTGGAAATAAATTACAATTAAGTTTATCGAAAACTCAAACGTTTTATGTGTAAAAGAGCTTCATATTTCGCATTAACAGTGAAGCTGAAAAAATGTACTTTGGGCGGCAATAGATGGTTGCTGGGGAGAGGTTGGGTAAGACCGAAAAGCTAGACCATACCAAAGACATTTGAAAACTAATTAGTACGAGGACGTCTATGCTATTCTGTAGCACAACTAGTTAAAGAAAGTGTGATGGGAAAATTATCTACGGAAGTTGAATCATACCTACATTTCCCATTAACATAGCAATTATAATATAATTGTGACTAAGGAATTATAATGTGAATGTGAAGTTCATGCAAAGAGGCAAGGTATAACAACTTGCAATGAATCATTACTCCCTGTCAAACTTGCGGAATATTATTAGTTGATTAGAACATGTACTTTCGTGGACATGAAATCACGGTTCCAGAATTATTCATGTAGTATGCAAGTCGTAACAGGTCGACTCATAAGATTTTGTCATGTTTCTATTAGATAGCGCCTCGTGTTTCTCGGGAATTGGAAGAATGACAAATAAGTAACTTGTCGTGGGTTTCACACGGAAACGGTGACGGAAGTCAAAACAAAATTTGGTGGACTCATCCACATCCATTCAATGAATTTTTTCATGTGAATTCATACAGTTGTAGAGTCAATTTCCTTCAGAATTAAGGACAATCAGTGTATTTCCAAAGGTAGTGTTGAGATTCATTGAAGTAGAATTAATATATAGACAATGTTTCGTGGCCTTTTGTCACTTCGTCAGGTTAAAAAAAAACTTGATTGAATGATTCGAAAATTGAAAATGGTTAGATCCATGAATATAATAAGACATTTTAAATATTAATAAATCATTATGTGCATGGAGAAGAATTGCAGATACTGACAGCGTTAAGGTATTTTATATAAAACCGGAGAAAAACACAGCCTTCATTCCTTCGATCGTAGGCGGACACAACATCCCCTACGGAGGGTTTCTGCGCAAATTTTGAGTGAAATATGTGAAGTATTAAAAAAACAAGCACAAAGAACAAACATTTTTGAAAACTGCTCAATTTTTTAAAAAAGGTTTGATAGGGATAGTGCTACATATTCTGTATAAGATGGCATAAACGCGATTTGGCTAAATGTTTTTCCAGAAATTACACAATTTTAATTTTCTTGACGTGTCTCTCGCGTCGTTAATACTTACATTGACGGCGATTTGTGTACATTATGGAATTTGTTAAAAAAGTGATTCAAATGATCTCTTATAAAGTTTCTAACAAGTTAAAAATATGTCTGAGAAAATGAGCTCCAAATTCCGCATTTTCAGAAACACCATTTTCTCAAAAACGGCTCCACATTTCTCTTCAAACTTCCTGTACGGATAGTACTAAATATACTGTATAAGATGACATAATAGTTATTTATGCACTAAGATCGTTATAAGGGTTGTAATGGTCGAACTGCGACAAAAAGCCCAAGGACCTTTGGCAGGAAGGTTTTGTCGTCCGAGATCATTAAAGTCGGTTAACGTTCGTGGTACATGCATGATTTAACTTTTTACGTTATTTTAATGATTCAGTTTTACTTACTAATTGACTAGTTGTTAACTTGACTCGGTTTGTCTTTTCATATTTTCCTCCCACAATTCTCTCCATAAGAGAACATGTAGCACCATCGAACTGTTTTAATATTTCCTTCGTAACCACGATCATCTCGATCCAGATAAGTTATGCAATGTATATCGAACTCTGTATCGAAGGTAATAACAAGCAATAACATATCGGTAAAAAATAAGTCATTTTCCTGTTTTCTTTTGTTATTTAAAAAATATTCGAATGTTTTTTTAAAATATCACTCAAGTCGTTAATATGCACACTTCCAGAAATTTGTATATAGTGTTGCATTAGTGAGTGGAAGTGCTTAAAATTGCTTCTAATGAAATTTTTCGAAAACTCAAAAAGATTTCTATGAAAAATAATTTCAAATTTCTCATTTACAGCAATGCTTAAACAACATTTTCTTAAAAACGCCTCCAAATTTTTAAACATAAGTTTCCATAAAGGTCAGGTTTTACTCTTCTATATTATTGTTAAAGTCATATTTCGGTTCTACCATTAGGAAAATAAAATACTTTGGGCGAGGATAGATTGCAGGCCGAGTGCTTGGCAAGATCGAAAAGCTAGCCCAGACCAAGGAAATTAGAAAACTAACTAGACCGAGAAATTCTGTCATTCCGTAGAACCACTAGTTTTTTTTCCTCTTACTCATTTACGAAATGATTACTCAAAATTACTTGATATTATAAATTATAATATATATTATTTTAATAATATTATAAATTATAATATATATTATTTTAATAATATTATAAATTATAATAATATTAAATATTACTCGAAAAAAAGTGTAACGTTTCTTTTACTCATTGCAGTTCTCTATTCGTATATATGTTTTGATAGATGCTATTCTCTGACCTGATTATGAAAATACATTCTTGCAATGTTCAGAAGAGCATCACAGTATTGAAATATTGCTGGTCAGTCTTAGATCGAAATTTTTGTTCCCTTACCGTTTTTTTCTTACCTGTATTAAATACTATTCATTTCTTGGAGTCAAAAATAAAATATTTATTTAAACTGTATTATAAACTGAGAAAAATATTAGACCCATCTTTTTTTGCACATTGACAACCTAAACTAGTGTCTATTCTGCCGCTTATTTAAGTCATTAGTATCACGAAAGCGCAGAAACTTGTCAGGAAATACTCATTGTTTGGACTCATTTTATTTCATGCTCTCGAAAGCTACACTAGTACAAAGACTGATTAATTCCTGTGTGAATACTAAAAAAGTTCTTTGTATTGACAGGACGTTTTGCGACAATATTCATACAAAACGTTTCATTATGTTTAGACCTGTTATTTCATCACATGTCTACTTTCCGCATTAAACATTCTTAAGTAGACCTTCAATTGAATAGAGCATAAAGAAATTATACAATTTTCTATAAACATTATCATTTCCTACTACACAATTTAGTTTTTGTTTAACTTTTTCATGCCTATTTTGGAAAGCAGACTATTTGGTCACTGCCGGACATCATGAATAGTGGCCAAACTTGTGACGTCAGCATTCTGACAAAGCACCTCTTGTTACGACGCACTGACTTTATTGGCCCAGCGGACGCTCCCCGCTCGCGCGTTGGATAATCCCCGGGCGCACGCATTCGGCGGGCGGGCGGGCGTGCGGGCTGGCGCGCGCGCGTGCCGGGGCGTTTAGCGACCCGCGTGCGCGCGTGGAAGTGTGTCGGGGTCGCGGGCGACCGCCCCAGCCGCGGCGGCGGGGGCGGCGGGAGCAGCAGCATAAGGCTTCGTGGGAGTCGTCTCTGGGAGCCGCCATTGTGCGCGGAAGGTCGCGGGCGGCGCCCTGGCGTAAGCGCCCTGGCGCAACGGCGTCGCCCCGGGCGGGTGGGCGGTCGCCCTGGGAACGCGCCCCAGGTCGCCCCGTGGGCCGCCCGCGGACGCCACGCCCCGCTGCCCCGCCGGAAGCGCTCGATAAGGCGGGCGCCCGGAGCGCGGGCGCTGTCCGATCGTTGCGTTGTTTCGAGTCCCGACGGCGGCAGGATTTTCGACACCAACTTCTCAGCTAGGTCGAATTCAGACGCTGTCTGGAGGAGAATTCTAGCGATCGACTGCTCTGATCGGTAGTTTTACGTGGTTTCTCCGATTAATACCAAATGAATGCTGGAGCATTACTCTAACAAACGGGCCACGGACCGCGCGCGATGTTTCCTTCTTCTTCCTTGTCCTATCCTCTCTCCTTAAACACACTTACACTAACATGCATTATACTGTCGCACCTGCCGGGAGAGAAGCTTAGAGCATATCCCAGCTGGGGCGGGGACCCTTCTAGGCGACGGTAGGTCGGCGCCGGATCGCGATATCTAGCGAGGGTAGATCACCGCTACCTCCTGATGAAAACACATACATTACACTTACGGGACTAATGACCTCCGTAATTGACGCGCTTTGAATCACTAACAGCCAACCAAGCAACCGACATTGCGTTGTGCAGCTGAGGCGGTGCACAGCGGCGCTGGTTATGGTGGACGGCGCCGGGAGGGTCGGGGCGGATTGTGTCCAGTGGGCTGGACGGAGAGGCTAGGGTGATGGAGGGATAATGATATCGGAAGAAGGTGGCTCAATGGGATGAAGTGTGCGGGGCATGGAGCTGGAGGCGATGGTGGGAGCGCAGGCGGAGACGTGGGCTGGGTGCAAGCGCATTGACTGTGGGTGGAGGGACCAGGGGGCAGAGCTGGACTGGCGGGACGGGGAAGAGCAGAGCGGAGAGGAGTGGGGCGGAGCGGGGCGGGGTGGGTGGAGCGGAGCGGGCCGGGGAT